>JBCNJP010000017.1:97344147-97380396 GCA_039602395.1 Deinandra increscens subsp. villosa | reverse complement strand
GATATAAAAATTACTTAAATAAATATATATATAAAGAAATAAAATTAAATTTAAAACATACATAAATAATTCAATATAAACGAATAAAGTTATATTTGTAGTTGAATACTTGAAGTTATTCAATATTTCATGATGATTAAAGACACTAGTAACAGTAACACTTTCAATGCCAACATTGATGTGAAAGCCAAGATTATGTCTCATCCTCAATTCTCATCGTTTGTTATCAGCTTATCTTAATTATTAAAAAAAAATTCGTACCCACCCGAATTTGTAAAAATTAAAAATTTCAAACCGACCAATTAAATTTTTATGAAAAACTGATTCCAAAAATTACAAATTATTTTTAATTTTAAAAAATATAATAAACAAACCAACAAACACAAAAAAAAAAATACCAAAGCAAAATATATTTAACCTATACGCTGCGTATTGTAAAAAACACAGCGTATAGTATCATTCCATTGTCAGTCGGTTCAGAGAATGTCAGCTTGTCGCTTAAAAGTCTAATACGCAGCGTATTCAATAATACGCTACGTAATAGTCTAATACGCAGCGTACATCATTATACGTAGCGTATTATGATGTCTAAATAGACGCTCCGATTTGTAAACTTCAATAATTATTAAGTTAAAAATACATAGATTTTGTATGAATCTAAAGATCATAATTTTGATTGACCATTCACAAGTACAAAGTCAAAACCTCCAAAGGAGGCGGAACTCAAACATAACAATTAATTATAAACAATACATCGCTTTCGCATCCGCGCCTCCTGCCCCTTTTCTCATCACTCTTTCTAAAACTCCGAAATCAAACCCTAAATCGCCCTCGATCGTCGCCTTCAAACCATTAATCAATTCATTAATTTCGCGCAAAACGCGAATTTAATCCTTGCACACGGGATTCATCGCTGATTCCCAGTCGTGTTTCATCAATTCGCGTTTCTTCGAATCTTTTTGCGAATATAGAGGTTTTTGTGCGCTAAATTCTTGTGGAATTTCGTTTAATCCGTGTGGTTTACTTTGCAAGCTGGCTATGGACTACGAACCGTATGATAGCAGCGGTGAGCTCTTAACTCTGTGGCGATCGGTTATTTGGTTACTCTATTATCGTGAATTTTGTCTTCGATCAGTATGCGATACATTCCGCTTGATCCTTTTCCCAGCATTGTCTTCCCGTTAAATTTGTTTTTGTCAATTTTCATTGCTCAAATTCGACGCCGAATAATCTTGAACTTGTTGCAATTGTCTTGTGTGATTGACCGGTAAGAAGGTTTGTATTCGAATTTTATCCCTTTTTTCGTTTTTATCATCGATAGAAGTCATGAAGCTCGGTGTTTGGCTGGGACAGCTGAAGTGCGAGTTTTGTGTACATTCTGTTGGTCTGTGCATACAAATGATACAGAGGAAGTGAGATAGCGACATGTTAGTATGTTGGAGCTACCTTTTTCTTAGGCATGTGGGTATGTTTAGACAGGACTGTATTGGACTTCTGGGAGTCAATTCAAAATTGAGTAGTTAGTGCATTTAAATGGCGGCTATAACTGATACTAAATCATAAATCAAGTAGGCCCCTTAGACCTTGAGTATGCTTCCTTTTTGGGTTTAAGATTGCTGCTTCATAGCTAACTTAAAAATCTGTTGGAGTTTTTTATTGTATTGACACCCTGTTGGACCTGTCCTCTTGGCCTCTCTATTTTAATATGTTCGGTTTATTTTGGTTGCCTTTTTCCTTCCTAACCGTAACCTTGAACGCTCCAACTCTAAAAAGTATTGAAGTTCATTGTCTTTCAGATTATTTTGACATGATTTTTTAATTACTGATCATGTGAATATGTATTTGAAAATGTCTTTTAGAATGTTTTAAGTGTTCTATCCGTGCATAACATCTTTAACTTCTTTATATGTCTTTGCTTTGTCAATGCTTTTGTGTAATGTGATCGCCATTCACCAACTTAGCATCTGCTTTGGCTGGGTATAAGTGATGTTAAAAAAGTTTAGATCATGTTATTTAAAAATCAACACTACGGTATACAGATGGATGGGAAGTGTGTAAAAAACAAGACCAATTCAGGAACCACAAAAGGAGTATTAAGACATTTCTCTGTATGTTATTGGATTTGAGTGCTGATTAAGTCTCAGTGTTTGCCTTTGTGACAGCTAGAGCTTTAAAATAGGTACAGTCACAAAGATAGAACTTGGCCAGTATTCATTTGCACCTGCTAGACCATTGTTTTAGTCTTTATGAGAAAGGGTCCTTGTTGACGGGGATCGTTTTTAAAAAATGTGCTATGGTGTTGGATTGTTAGAAATTAGAATCCATGTTGCCTGTTTTACTGTCTCACATATATGTGAACGAAGGTTTCCTTACTTTTGGGCAACTACTGGAGGATGGCGTGGCTGTAGTCTTTATATGCCTGTGGTTGATAATAAATTTACCGTTGAATATCATTAGAACACAAATGGTTCAAGTATTGTGATACATCATACATACAATCTGTATATCACCGAGTCCTGCTCCTCGAGAGAACAAATTCTTACTCTTGTTGGTAGAGATTTTGTAGTTACTTGACTGAGCTAATTTGTTGTATCATATATGTAAGCAGTTAAGTAGAAAGCTTTTGCTCCCACTTTTTAAGGATAACATAATCCATTTTGAACTTTGTTTCAGTAAGCAAAAGTCAAGTATTCTCATACATGTATTGTCGTTCGGAGATAGTGCATTGCTTCTCCTCTTTAGATAATCCTCACCTTATACTTGAAGTGGGTAGAAATATTAGGACAAATTAAGGTGGTGTAATCTCGATGTCTGTATCATAATTAGATGCAAATCACCAATGCCTAACTAGAATACTTTTCCATAGAAAGCAAGATATACAAAACTATGTATCTCTTTATTGAATGGGCTCATAGACTGTGCAATGTATTTCAATACTAGATGTCATAACCAAGAGGTGTAGCTAAATAATGTCTACTTTAGAAACTAGACGGGAGCCATATATATGAGTATTGAGTACCATACACACATATATAGCTGATATATAATATATTAGAACCTAGGCGGGAGCTTTGCTATATATGTTTATCGAGTAACACACACATTGATATATAGTCGATCTGGTCGTTCTACATGATGAGAAAACATCATATCCATATAATGCGGTCACTCATGTAAGGCTCACACACCTAAATGGACTGGATGATGACTTTATGCTAATAATTTGTATTAATTGCAGGAACTGATGATGATCTTCCGCCGTCACATCAAAATAGAATTCCAAGAGGTGGACATGTGGCAGGTAATGGAAGATCTGCAGTTATGGGTGCTGTACAATATCCTCCTAG
Organism: Deinandra increscens subsp. villosa; assembly: GCA_039602395.1. Lineage (NCBI taxonomy): Eukaryota > Viridiplantae > Streptophyta > Magnoliopsida > Asterales > Asteraceae > Deinandra > Deinandra increscens. The sequence continues at coordinate 97,377,049 of JBCNJP010000017.1, read as the reverse complement.
GATGTATGGGGAAACTGACATGGAAGCTCAAATTCACCTGCTTGAGCAAGAAGCATACAGTTCAGTTTTACGAGCCTTCAAAGCCCAAGCAGATGCAATTACTTGGGTATGTTTTATCATTATACATGAATGGATCTCATGTTTTAAATCGGGTTTTAGTTAGATGTTCGTTAAACGAATTTCTTCAGGAAAAGGAAGGTTTAATAACTGAGCTCCGAAAAGAATTGAGATTGTCAAATGAAGAACATAGGGAGCTTTTGCTCAAAGTAAATTCAGATGATGTTATCCGGAGAATAAGGTGAATAATGTCCAATATTCTTAAGAAACACACTTTGTCACATTATGACAAGGAACTTGTTTTACTGATTTCTGGCAATGTAATCTGATGACAAATTGACAATAGGGAGTGGAGACAATCAAGTGGGCTTCAACCTGGGATGGTGAACCCTGGTCAAGCGGTTCATGATCCATTACCAAGTCCATCTGTCTCAGGAACCCGTAAGAAGCAGAAGATGAACACATCAGGACCTTCTCAGTCTTTTGGTGTGGCACCACAACATGTGCCTCTTCCAACTTCTTCATCTGCTAGAAGAGCACCTGTGACAGGGAGCAAAGGGAAAACCAAGAAATCTGTAAGCTCACTTTTTATCTTTTTTTCAACAGTTGTTTCTCTATTATGTTCCTTCCCAATTCACTCCTTTGTTTTGGCATGGTCAGATGATGGGTGGAGCGTCTTCCATAAAAGCTCAGCAGCCTACCTCAGGCTCAACTGGGAGGGCCCAACTTGGTAATCGTGTGAACTCTGGTCCACTTGCAAACGTACCTGCTGAAACATCTGCGTTCTCCCCATTGATTGGGAGGAAAGTAAGAACCAGGTGGCCTGATGACAACAATTTCTATGAAGCTACAATAACAGATTACAATCCTATTGAGGTAGTTTGATTTTCTAACATGCATGCATTGATGACTCCCTGCCCCCAATCCTGATTTATATGCTGAAAATACGTTTTTCAGGGTCGGCATGCTCTAGTATACGACATGTATACGACAAATGAGACATGGGAATGGGTCAATCTCGCAGATGTAAGTGTAGATAAGTCTCTTAATATGGTTTTCTTGGTCGTCATTCACATTCTTTTTTTTTTCTTTTTAAAAATGTTCTTATTGTTTAAAAGGTTCTTTGACTTGGGAAATTTACATTACTGAATTTTGTTCACATTCATTTTTTTCTTTTTAAAAATGTTTTTATTCTTTAAAAGGTTCTTTGATTTGGGAAATTCACATTACTGAAATTTGTTGTTGATGCAGATATCTCCAGAAGATATACAATGGGTGGGAGGTGAGGACCCGGGGATTTCTCATAAAGGAGGATACGGTGGATCAGGTCATGGAATGACTCGACCAGTTGGACGTGATAATGGTCCAGGTGGAGGAAGAGGTAGAGGGATTACCAAGGGTCAAACAAGAAAGGATTTTCCACCATCACAGAATGGTATAGGCAAGAAGGGTTTAGATGATATTCAATTACTTAACACAGATACTCTAATAAAGGAGGTACATAATTAAACAGTCGGACTGATTGTATATTCTGTTGAATAACATCGAGTATAATATTTCATTTATTGATGGACGTTGCAGGTGGAGAGGGTATTTGGATCTAGTCATCCAGATCCTCTTGAGATAGAGAAAGCTAGGAAAGTCTTGAAGGTTAGGAAAACACAAGTCTGAAGTTTATGAATTTTTTCACATTTTCTAGAGGTGGCAAAATGAGTGGGTTGAGAAGCAAAATGGGCAATTTTTTATGCATGTTGAAAGTGATCGGGTTGGGTTGGCCCTGTTTCCTTTTTAGCTAATTTCAGATGTTTGTGCATGTTAAAATCATGGCTTTCGACCTGTTCCATTTATAGCTCATTTCTGATCAGACCCGTTTGACCATTTATGGATAAAACCTAACCTGTTTGATATATCTAATTTAGTGTTATCCCTTAAAAAGAGTTCACTAATGATTTTGGTACAATGCAGGAACATGAACAGGCACTTGCTGATGCCATTGCAAGGCTAGCAGATATATCCGATGGTGAAAGTGGTACAACCTCATTGAACTCTTAATATGGTTTTTACGTCGAAGACATAATGTTCAAATCAACCATTCTATGTTTCAGTTTATTTAATGAGTTTAGTGTATCAGAATCCAGTCAAATCAAAATATTTTCCTGAATGGATTTGGGATCATATTTTTGTGTCGATAAACTTGATTTTGTTTTACAGATGAAGGTGTGCGATCCATGCGTGGACAGCCAATGGATTGAGAATAACCCAATGAGGAGGGGTAAATGGCATGGGGAAAGGTGATAGAGATGTTTATTTTAGGGATAGAGATTTCAAAGTGAAATGAGATTGTGTTAAAAGGCTTTGTAAAATATCATGATTGTTGATTTTTACCCCTTAGTTATAATGTGTAGCAGGTAATTCTAGTATTTGGGGGTCACCTATCATGATCATGTTCATGCTTTATATAAATTCATTTGCATTTTTTTAATTTAATTTTTTGTGGACCAACTTTAGATTGAACAGAGCTTTGGGGCCTTCTTTACCATGTTTTCTGGAGTACTGTTTCGCTAGGTTAATATAAATATGTTGCTTTTTAAGCGATCTTATCTTTAGTTTTAAAAATACACTGATTAATTCGTTAATCTACTAGTATATCCTCTTGGGGACACTGTTAAAGTATTAGATTTAAATAGGCTGCTAGTAGATATTAAATTTCTTTTCCTCTCTTTTTATTAACTTATTTGAAGTGTAATATAGATTTCTTTAATTACTTGTAACGTCTAATTTATTTTAAAATTTAAATATACAAATTTATTCAAAAAAGTTTCATCAACATTTTAGTTAAATCTTATAATTCGTATTAATACATAATTGGTATATATATAATGCAACTAGTTTTTTTTAAACCAGAGCATTGGACGTCTGAAGTTTAAAAAAAAGTGATAAATAAAATGTACTATAGTAAACCTATTTTCATTATTTTAAATAAAATTAAAAAGAAATTGTTCATATTAAAATAAAAATTAAAAATGTTAAAATACAGATTAATAAATAAAATGTACTATAGCTAAAACAATTTTAATTTTGTCTTTGAAGTGTCCTTGGAGAGTGCCTCCACCAAAACCCAAAAACACAACTGTTTTTTTGTTAACCAGAAAACACAAACCGCCTTTTTATTAACATAGAAAACCTGCAAGGCTGCAAAGGAAAATTTAGCTTATATAAAATATAATATGATTTTTTTAGATTCTGTGTTAAATACAATTCATGTTCTAATGCTGCTAATTCCTGAAGTGTAGGTCTAAGAAAGAATTTAAAACTTAAGGGGATCCTTGTTCACATACCTAACAAATGCAAGAAGTTCTAAGCACTACATATGGAACAATTTCTAAAGCAATAATAAAAGCTAAGCATTCGCTAAATGAAAGGGATCGGCTATACAACATGAAAGACTAATACATATATTTATTAATTATGTCTAACAAACCTTTTGAAGTATTACGGTTCCTAAAAGAGTAGTTGCAGATCAAAATCAAGAAAACCATAATATAGAAGGAAAAAGTAATGAACCGATGTACAAAATAATAATGTACAAAAATATAATTTGTATTAGGTTTATTGGATTTAAATAATACCAATTAAGCCTCATTGGCCAATAATAATACCAAATCAGGAAATTCCATATAATAATATGAATTGGACACATGGGTGTAAAAATTGATATGCCGGTAATTTTTTCCAAACGGTGTTAAGCAACTGCTTATGTGGCAACTGATTTGGTATCCCTTTTTATGACGTGGACAAGAGCTGCTAACGTGGCATATGAACTCAATTTAAAAAACCCCTAAATCAGATTTTGAACTTCAAATTGTTCTCCATATCGAACCCTAATTCTCTCGAACTCAAATTGATCAAGGAAAGTCACAAAATTGGAACCAGACACAGGTTAATTTGGTGATACGATGGCTTCATCTTCAATCCCAGTCCAAAATCCGAGGATTCTAAGGTTCGATATGGATGGAAACATTCTGTGCCACCACGGAATGGTTGCTGTTAGGAGGGTAGCTGGTTCTCGCACCCAACATCAAGGTCAAGAGTTCTATGGTTGTCCAATGTGTCCGGTAATCAAAAAATTAATGTTTCTTAGCTTAATCAGTTATAAATTTGAAGTATTTAGTAGTTTTCATAAAAAAATTCTTTTTCAGAAATATGACTGCACATTCTTCCATTGGAAAGATCAAATTGACACAATTATTGGTCGTGGAGATAATGCAAGAGTGATTGAAATGCAGAATGAAGCCATTGCAACCTTGGAAGTTGAGAAAAAAAAAGCTTGAAGATGAACTTGAGGTCGTGAAGATGAAGAATGCAAAAACCAAATGGGGAATGAAGACATATGTTGGATTTCTGATCTTGATTGTTATTATCTTGTATTGGTAGTTTGGAAAGTCTGAAAGTTTGTGTTATGTGTTTGAATTTATCTATGTAATGACTCTTTTAACAGCTTGAACCTATCTATCTATGCAATGACTAAGTTTTTGACCTATATATGGATGTAAGGGATTCACTGTTATATTGGTTATTTGTTTTTGACCAGTTTGTATTTGCATGTTCATTTGTTACCATTTGGTCAAAAACTTGAAAATGGAAGGTTAACCAAAATGGAATGACCCATATGACCCCTCTGTGCTCTTATGATAGTTTTGACCCAATAAAATGACCCATTTTGGCTCATATCAACCTTATTACAGTTTTGCCCATTCAAACCCAACCCAGTTGACTGTTTTGCCCTTTTGACACTTTAATTAATCATAATCAATCAAAATTAAAGATAACTAAGCATATCACTTCCATTCCATCAAAATAAAGGCCCAACATTGTTAGTACAGTACAAAAGACAGTTTACAAAATACAAACCAACTTCAAAATAGAAACCAACTTCTAAATAACAAGGAATGACAAGTGACAATTGTTAACTCTTCACAGCTGCATCACACCATGACTGATGGTTGACTGCTGGGTGCTTTGTGAAGGCTGGTCTGCAACAACAGTGGTTTGAGCAACCTTCCTTGGCCTTCCTCTCTTCCTCTTTTGTCCCACTCCACTACTTTCAGCAACCTTCCCCTTATTTGGGCATTTTGATTTGTTATGACCAGTTTGTCTACAGTTTCCACACTTCTTAATTTGCCCATGCCTAGTAAGTTTGCCAGACTTCTTTGGATCCTCATGAGGGTCTCTCTTTCTGTTTTTCTTGGGCCTTCCAGGAGCAATCTTAATAGGTGGTGGGTCCAATGGTGCATCAACTATTGGCCAGTACTTTTCAGATGCCAGTGGAGGAATGAAATGCTGGTAAGACTTCATGTACTGATCTTTGTGATATATCTCATTCACATAATCTTCTGCATTCTTTGTTAATATACCTGCAATTGCACATACATGAAAGCAGGGAATACCTGTTACATCCCACTTTCTGCAGGTGCAAGTCCTCTTCTCCAAATCAACCACCACATCATGTCTTCCTGTACTTACTTGCCATAATGATGGACTAGATGGCAGTGGTGTGCAGTCAATGGCCCTTTCTTTCTCCTTATTCAGCTTTGCCTGAATCCTTGGACACACTACAAGATCCCTACCAGCCATTTGGCTATTCAACCACACTACCCTGGTCATCAAAGCCACCCTGGATATCCTCCAACATGTAAATCAGATGCTTGGACCTTGATCTAATGATAAATCCATTGAATGTTTCAGCCATGTTGTTCACTATCACATCTGATTTGGTATTTGTGTCAATGTAGCACCTGCAAAAGACTTTGGGGTTCTGTTTAATGAAGTCTTCTGCTGCCTCAGCTGATTTTGCCTTCATGTCTTCAATGGCCCTTAGGAAATCAGGCTCACAATAGGCTCTACATGCTTTCCAAAACAATTCCTTAAGCTCATCCCCTTTGTGCTTTTTATGCCAGTTGGCATAAATGTGTCTAGCACAATTCCTGTGTTCAGCTTTGCCCCAATGAGTTACCACAACATTCAACAACCCCTGCATGAATCAAAGTAGTTAGAGTTTGCAATTTCATAATAATATTGGTTATTTGAAATAAAAATCAGATTCATACCTTTTGTTGGTCAGAAATCAAAGTCCAACCCTTCCCATCATCTGTCACACCCAAACACTTTTTTAACTCACCCATAAACCAGGTCCAACTCAAGGTGTTTTCACCTTCAACAACTGCCCATGCCACAGGGTACATCTGCCCATTTGCATCTCTGCCAATTGCTGCAACTAACATGCCTCCAAGAAATGTTTTAAGAAAGCAACCATCCAAGCATAGCAGTTTTCTATAGCAGTTTTCTACAACCTGCTAGAAAACCTTTTCTTAACCCATCAAAGCAAATGAATATCCTATGAAATACCTCTATGTCAGAGCTATCATCCCCATGAAATTGAGGAGGGACTTTAACAAGAACAAATATGGATGTAGGATTGGCCACTGTCAGAGCTTCTAAATAAGACCCAAGTTTGATGTAGTGCCCCCTCATTGAACCATGTAATTTGTCATGGGCCTTCTGTTTTGCTTTATAGCAGAACCATTTATTAACAAATACCTTGAATGCTCTTTTAACAACCTCCTGAATCTCCTTATATGACATGTTTGGATTAGTCTTGAATAGATCCAAAAAATGATTGGCTACAAATGCAGCAGTCAACTGTCTATTCTTAACCATGCTTCTTTGACAATTATGATCCTTTGACACTGCCTTAACCATATAACAACCCTTCTTCACATGAAATGAACCATAGATCTTAAAAGGACATCCCTTTATGCAACTATATTGAACCTTACCATTTACCTTTGTGTCACTCACACTAATGCTAAGGTTCCTACCTGTTGCCACTGCATATTTTCTAACTGCTTCTTTGAAAGCATCCCTATTAGGAAATCTTGTTCCCACAAGCCACTCCCACTTTGTCCAATCCGTGTGTTCAGTAACCACAGGTACTTTCAACTTATATTTTTTACCTAAAATATCATCATCCTCACTCTCTCCAGGTGAGTTAACCTCTCCCTCAGATTCCTCATAACTGCTTTCACCACTTCCATCTTTAACATCTTGGTTGAACTCTTCTTGGGTTGGTTCACACAACTTTTGGAGCAGTTGTTCCTTTAACACATTTTCCTCATGATTCACTTGACTTATGTTACTACTCAATACCCTCCACTCCTCATCATCTGTGTCAGATTCTGAGCAAAGGATCTCATCCTTTTCACCATCATCAGCCTGCTCTTCACCCTCATCAGCTGCCTCTTCACCCTCATCAGCTGCCTCTTCACCCTCATCAGCTGCCTCTTCACCTATATCAACAGCCTCATCCTCTTCACGAGCCTTAATACCTTCACCAACAACTTGAGACTGATCCTGTAAATCAGTTAAAGAAGTAGTACCAGCAACATCATCAACCTTACTTTCAGGCTCACCTAGATCTGAGAAACCAGGTATAAAGGAGGCTACTTCTATGTAGCTATGGGTTTGCACGTGGGCTTCACCTTGGGCTGCCGGGTTTTTGGGTTGGGCCTTGGTTTGGGCTTCAATTTGGTCTTCAAGTATGAATGCCCTGTTAGGATGCTTACTAAGCTCTACATAAATACAAGCCATATGCCTCATACCATCTTCACCCATTTGATCTACCATACCCATGACATCACCGTCATCTTTCAACTCAACAAGACCATTTTTGAAAGATTTTCCAGGTAGAAGGTAATACATCCTAAAGTTGATTTTCGGATATCCACAATATTGCAAAACATAATAAGTTAATTCAGAGTATGAAAGCTTGTCGATCTCTACCTCAAAAGTTACAGTTCCACCTCCAACATAATCCCATTTTTTCTTGGTTAGGAAGTGCCCAGCATGCCAAATCTTGATGAGCAATTTCTCACTCATGCTTACTGGAAAAAAAAGGAAACAAAGAAGAAGATTGGTAACTGTGTATGGGTTATTCAGTATGCTATATCAATTTCGTACCTTCGTGAGTCGATGATCGAGAAAACCAGAGATCGATTGGCTGAGTAATGGTGGTGGTCGGAGTTATTGAGGGGAGCGAGAGTTAATTTGGGGGTTTGTGTTAGGGTTATGACATTTTGTAAACGGTTTATAATGCTTTTTTTTTACTGTGCCACGTCATTTAAAAGGTTACCAAATGAGATGCCACATAAGCAGTTGGTTAACACCGTTTGGAAAAAATTAACGGCATATCAGTTTTTGCACCCATGTGTCCAATTCGTATTATTGGGTAGAATTTCCTGATTTGGTATTATTATTGGCCAACGAGGCTTAATTTGTATTATTTAAATCCAATAACCCTTTGTATTATGATTTGACAACAATACAATAGAGGGGATATATATAATACAATATTACATTTAGAAGTATCTAATAAAAACAAGAGTTAATTACGGTTTGCGTCCCTGTGGTTTGTCATCTTTTGTCACCTGAGTCCAAAAGTTAAAAAAAAATCATCAAGGGTTATTTAAGTCAATTTATACATGAGGGACTAAATATGTAAATTAGTATGATATATGGATTGTTTTTGTAATTTTTATAAAGATTAAAAAATAAAAGGGAAAAAGACGAAAATAGCCCCTTTGACCAAGTTTGGGACGAAAATAGCCCCATGAATTTTTTTTCCCAACTTTTAGCCCTACCTTAAAGGTTGCTAACGACCTCCATTTAAACCCAAAACGACCGTTCCTGATGACCAACCACGGTGCGACATGTGTCCACCACGGTCGTTAATACGTTGGAAAGGTCGTCGACGACCGTCGTTTTCCGTCAAACGACCACCGACTACGTGTGTGGTCGCCAACGACTACGTGTGTGGTCGCCAACGACTACGTGTGTGGTCGCCAACGACCACGGTCGTTTGACGGAAAACGACAGTCGTCGACGACCTTTCCAACGTATTAACGACCGTGGTGGACACATGTCGCACAGTGGTTGGTCATCAGGAACGGTCGTTTTGGGTTTAAATGAAGGTCGTTAGTGACCGTTAAGGTAGGGCTAAAAATTGGGAAAAAAATTTCATAGGGCTATTTTCGTCCCAAACTTGGTCAAAGTGGCTATTTTCGTCTTTTTTCCCAAAAAATTTCATAGGGCTATTTTCGTCCCAAACTGGTGTAAATATTTCCTGGTTTCCCGAAGCTTTAGTTGGACGTTAAAAAAAATGAGAAAGAAGGGCTTTCACCAAGAGATAACTTCTCGGAAGTAGTCATGGGTGTATAAGGGGAGGGGGTATGGTTGTGGCATGGCTTGGTGAAGCCATGCTCACCAACCAATCATAGCCGGCCAACTCAAATGTGTAGTTTTGAAAACCATTTGGAGCCACACCACATGGTATGGTTGTGGTGTGGCTTCACCAAGCCGTGGGGATAGAAAACAAAAAAAAAAAAAAAAAAGAAAAGAGAGAGAGAAAGAGTCCGGCTCTCGCCGGCTTGGAGGAACCGCCCTAGACCAAAAAATGGAGCCACATGGGGAAGCCTTGCACACCCGGTATCGTTGCCACATGGAGCCACGCGGCTCCCTTGAAGCCGGGTGGGGGAGCCGCCCACCATACCGTCCCCTAAATTCCGAAAATGTATCCAAAAAACGAGGAATAGTCTTAATAAACATGCTTTGGCATATTATGATGAGAACTTGCTTTTCTGGTTTATGGCAATGTGTGTTGACAAGTGGGCTTCAACCTGTGATGGTCACATATCGAATCGTTCATGATCCCCTTCTTTTGTTTGAGGTGGTAAAATTGACGGATTGAGAAGTTGGTTAAAATCACTAACTATACAAGTACCTAACTTGTTTGCTACAGTTAACCGCATCGCCACATATCGACTGAGGCGGTTCTCGTGACTATGCCATATGTCCTTTAATTATTATCAAGCACTTGTTTGATGCCATAACAAATATAGCATGAATATGAACTTTTTGAAAATGTTCTATATCCCATTTTCACTTTCTATCTCCATTTAATAGAGTAGTACCTTTTTATTCATTTTCTTTTATTGTTGTTGTTCTCTCTCACACTCAAAAGATGGAGGCAGACTGGCAGAGAGAGGAGGAATATTGAATCTTTAAATATGATTAACGGAGATAACCATCGATTTTAATCTTTATTTTAAGAAATTTGATAAAATGAATCTTTGAAGATCAAGAAAATTATACGTGTCACAATGTAATTCATTTTCTACAACAGAAATAGGATCTTTCACAATGCTGCAAATCAGCTTACAGACATCCATGACGCTCATTTCCCAAACTACAAGGAGCAGGCTATGTACGATCATATAAGCTTTATATAGAGAAGTAGAAGGTGTCGGGTTGGGTGACATACTTATCCTGCAACTTAAGACCAGAACTCGAAATTTACTAGAGGCAAAGTGATAAGTTTACGCAGAAAACCTACAAACTTCCAATTAGACATGTTCCAAGAAACATAGAGAGAAACAAGACTAAACTTTCATTGATTTTCTGCTTAAACTTTTTGAAACGATTACAAGAATTAAATAAGAAATCATGCATAAAAGAAGAGAGACGTGGACTTAATGCAAAACTCCTACTATTGCAAATAACTTGATGCAAACGTGGTCTCTATCCTATCATGCATATAATTAACTTGAAATTAAAGACTACCAAATGATAACAATTAAATGTGGCTCGAAACCTTCTACCGGTCTTTATGGGTCGGGTCAGATAACTAGGGACAGTATCACAAAGTACATATATTATAGATAATAACTTTTGTACTGCTATTCAGATCATAGTAGTCAAAGGACTGCACACACGCCTTAGCACCCTGGCACAACCAGCGTAGAAAAAACGCCTCACGTTCTTCAATGTTAACAAGCGCACTTTCCGGCCAAATTTCGGCGTGAACTGGTCTGAAACATCTAAAACTAAAATGGTCTAAAACATGTCTAAACTAGGCTAATATCAGCCAAAGAAACCCTTGCTTTTTAAGCACATGCCTAAAACCCCCTAAACAGGACATGATTGCACTATGCATCTTTGCTTAAAGAAACCCTTTCTTTTTAAAGGCTCGCCCTCAACTACTATGGTTCAGATCATTATTGCTAAAGTAAATTTAGGTTTGTCTAGTCTTCTTAGTCTAAAGGTAACCATTCTTCCAATAGGGGGCAGATATCAAAGCAGGAACTGAAATCTGGAGGTAATATATTATGAGAAAGAACTATAAATATAAGTTGCATAAACAAACAAACAAAAATCCAGGATCAACAGTTTTAAAAGCATGAGAATGAACAATCTTGGCCTTGGTTTTAAAAATTGCATCCGAGCCGTGCCTAATGTACAAGGTGATCTGGAAAACGCTTAGGGGCGTCTCATGTATATCTGACCATATGAGTAGAATTTAGAGTTTGTAGGAGGCTGATATGTAAAAACAATCAAAGGGACTAAAAGATCAAGAATAGTTACTTGGTAAAGAGTTTGATATGTAAATTAGATGAGACAGATTCATCTTTTGGTTGTAAACAAAGCAACACCTTGCATACATGAAGCTGTGGCCACACCCCTCGCACCTCGGAGTGTTTCATGCTTTTTAAAACCGATGTCTCGTGAAATCAGAAATATGGCCCATTTGCTCAACTGAAGTCCCTACCGTAAGTTGTATATGGTTTCACAAGAAGATATCTATTAGTGGCGACTGCTACGAGCAAATACTTCCCTGCTGCACAAATATTTCGATTACTTAATAATGTAGCAGCTATCTAAAGACATGTAAAACATCAGCATTTACAACACAACACACAAGCCCTTTGTATTAGCAACAAATCAGGTATTACAAGTTTTCAAATCTTAAACATGTTACAACATATGACGTGTTGAATGACAGACCACTAAAAAGAAAGATAACACTCTCAGCATTTAAAGCACGATTGCTATGAAAAAATCAATGTGAAAACAAGAAGATGACTAATGTAAACATTAGGAAACAGGTTCATAAGCACTAAAATGAAAAAATGAAAACCACTTCTAAAGAACATGATGTTTACCTCAAACGTCTCCTCCTGAGTTCCCGAGATGTTCCACCTTCTGAACTCAAAGCCCGTGGAACATTAGCTCTTCTAGAACTAGAAGAAGGGTGTGATTGTGATATAGTAAGATCAATCTCTACAGCATTATCAGTTGATAAATTATCTAACTGCACAACAGTAGTAGCAACGGATGTTTGAGAGGAAGTAGAAACTGGTAAAGCACTCATTTCTGCATTCTGGGGCTCCGGTTGAATTTCAGAAGTATGACCAAGTAAAGTCCTCATTTCTTGATCACTTGGTAGAATCTGCACATCCGCCCTCCTCAAAAGACGGTCACTGATGTATGTTTCAAGATCTTCAACCAATCTTTCTGCATTGTTCAGTGCAGATGAAATGGAAGACAGTGAAGCAGCACTTTCAGTGATTGCTCTAGAGATCTGGCGGGAGCGTTGGCGGCGACTACCACCAGCCTCTGAATTCTGTAACAATAAGGGATTGTTTTCAGAAGCAGAAACTACACTGCTAAGTCCTTGAAGATTGTTTTCTCCAATCGAACCAATTCCAATCCTAATCCTTCTAAGTGCTTCTGCTACCGGAATATGAGAGATTCCCCTAACAACCCTTTGTTGTCTGATACTTTCCACTCGGCGAGCTTGCGGTCTTGGAGGAATTTTGACCCCGGATTCCAACTTCAAGACCGGTTGACTCTTCCCATTCCCATAAATCGGTATAATACTTGAATCCGCCACTTCTCCCTTGCAGACGGGACATTCTTTTGCATTCGAATCGACATATGATAACTGATAGAAACAACACCAACAAAATAAGTGACCACAGCAAGTCAAAATAGGATCCCTTGCCATTTCCAAACATATATTACAATCAAAGAAACCACCACTTTCATCATCATCTTCACCATCACCACCTCCATCATTTTCCGTCTTCTTAGAATCTAAATCCATCTCCAACGCCTTCGCCAGCTGGCTAATATCCCTTTTGCTGTTCCTCCCTCTCTCACCACCACCCGAATTCACGATTCCGTCTCCATCACCATCACCATCACCATCACCTTGATTACTGTTTCCTGCATTAACATCTGGCTCAATAACCGTCATGTAACTCAATTCAGGATTGTTCCTAGCCTGTCGCCACCTCTGGCGCTGCCTAGCCCTAGCCCTAACCGCTTCAAGCTGCCGAAGCCGATCCTCGATTCGGCCGTGTGTGGTCTCCAATTCGGTTAACAGAGGGTCATATCGAAAAGGAGGAGGAGGAGGAGGTGGTGGTACGTCAACTAAAGGCTCTTGGTTCAAATCGAGATCCATAACCATATCATCATTCATGTTATCCGCCATTCAGATCTACAGATCCCTAAATTTCGATTTCACATAATTTTCACCTTCAAACACAAATTAAACCGAAAATACATAAAAATAAATAAATTAAACACAAATTAACACAAGAACGTTGAACATTTCAACAATTGATAGGAGAATAAGAACGTATTGATCGAAATTAACAATCTGACCTGATCGAGAGAGGTTTCGTGGTTATTCTCTGTCTCTTATTTCAAATGAAAGGCTACAAACAACACAGATCTGTTGGAATTATGCCTTTAACGGAGAAAAAAGTGTTCCGGATCGACGGTGGCGGGGGACGGAGGGGGCGGAGCAACGGCGGAGTTCCACCGATTGGAGAGGATAAAGCACATGCCTTTGGCTCACTTTTGGAGCAGCGTTACTAGATGTTAATAAACAAGGTCTAGATACGTCGTCGTATCTGTTTCTGAAGGAACCGTACATGTGGATATATCATGACCTTAAAATTTAAATATTGAGGAACTATTATGAAATCTACAAAATATATTTGGATGGCCACCACTCTTACATTAACTATGCAATATTCTTCACACACAAATGTTTTCACCATTCTTACACTCTTGTATTTACTAGCTATGTCATCTTGTCTCTCAAGTTTGTAGTATAAATACCACACCAATGTAAGTGGTAAAAATGCACCTCTTTGTAAGCATTCTACATGTTATACAAAATCTCTCCCAACTCTCTCTAATCTTCTAAACTTCTTTCTACTTCTTATATCTTCTTTCTTATAAACTCCTTTAAAGGAGAAAAGTGATTCAAACAATCACAATTAATATTCTCAATTGGTGGTAATCTTCATTAAATTATAACACGTTATCAGCACGAGGCTCTAGTCTCGTAATCAAGCATAAAGACATCCATAATCAAGGTAAGAAATTCATCAATGAAAATAAATACTAAGATAGAATGATATTTTATGAAAGACACTTAATAACCATGGGACTACTAACATCTAACATTTATTTATACAACTAACTTTTATTTATGCATCTAACATTTATTTATGCAACTAACCTTTATTTATGCATCTAACATTTATTTATGCAACTAACCTTTATTTATGCATCTAACATTTATTTATGCAACTAAATTTTATTTATGCTTTAACATTTATTTATACAACTAACTTTTATTTATGCATCTAACCTTTTGATTATGCAACTAACATTTTCTTATGACTACTAACTTTTGATTATATGACTAATGTTTAATTATGTTTGTCTATTAATCCTAACATTATATTATTATGCTAACATTTATTTATATCTTTGTTCTCTCTTAATTTAATCCACACCAAATTTTTATACTTTTATAACCCGTATTTAATACATTTTCTTTATCTTATTTTTCAAAATAATAAAAATATATAAACGTTAATATAGCCGTTTGAAAAGTTTATATAACCGTTGCAAACGGTTATATTTTTTTCCTATAAATTAACAATTATCAATCTTATTTTTTACAACAAACAAATCATTTTCTCAGGATTATTCAAGACGAGATTTTCAAAATGATTCATCCACTTCTGGTGATAGTTACCATAATGATCATCTTAGCCCTTTACCCAATTTTTCAACTCCCACCTAGTGAATTTTTTCTTTCCTTGTTCGTATATTTATTTATTGTCATACCACTCTATTGTATCCCATTGCTTATTGATATATATATATGGATTCTAATGTTCCTCTTATTACTTGTTCAATTTATGTCTAGCTACAATATGTCAAACATTGCTAAACTTGAATTTCCTGCTCTTGAATGTACTGGGGAAAACTACATGTCATGGACGGCAAATGCAAAAAGACATCTCAAATCCAAAGGTGTCTTAGACACCATAAATGAAGGCAACACATGCGAGGAAAAAGACAAAGCAACTGCTGATGTCTTCCTCCATAAGCATATCAATAATATGTTGCAAATTGAATACTCAAACTGTGATGATCCACATACCTAATGGAATGATTTAAAAAATAGGTTTGATCATCAAAAGGAAGTCTTACTTCCTGCTGCTAGAAATGAATGGAACAATATCAGGCTTCAAGATTTCAAAAGGGTAAATGAGTACACCTCTGTCTTATTCAGGATAACTTCCACACTTCAATTTTGTGGACATCCTGTTACAGAGGCTGATATGTTGGAAAAAACTTTCTCCACATTTCACGCATCAAACATAGTTTTGCAACAACATTATCGATTGCAAAATTTCAAAAAGTACTCTGAGTTAAATGTAAGCCTCATTGTAGCAGAAAAAAATAGCGAGCTACTACTGAAAAATCATCAAGCTCGTCCCACAGGTTCACTAACCATACCAGAAGTCCATGTTGTTAATAAAAATGATACCAAACCTTCTGAGCGAAGATGGGAACGAAGTCATGGACAAGGTCGTGGACGTGGGCGTGGTCGTGGCCATTTTAATAGAAACCATTCCCATAATCACAACCACTCCTTCAAAGGAAACAACAATTATCGTGGTCGTGGTCGTGGTCGTGGTCATGGTCACAACCAAAGAAACAACACCTATCATGCTCCACAAAAGGGTAACTTCAATGAGCAGAATAAGCTTAAGAATGAAGCTAGCACTTCTCAAAATCGCGGTGATTCCTGCTATAGATGTGGAATGGTGAATCACTGGTCAAAGGCTTGTCGTACACCTGAACATCTATGCAGGTTGTACCAAACATCCCTCAAAGGAAAAGAGAAAGAAGTGAACCATGTGGGTACTTTTGAAAATCTCGATATTGAACTAAATAACTCGGATTTTCTCAATGACGATGAAGCCTGAAAAATGTTGTTGGAACTTGACACTCTTATGTGTTATTCATGTATTTCACTTTCTTAATTTATGTTTAACTAGTGTTTCCCTCTCGTTGATGTAATATGTTTTTCTGAAATAAATGTTCTTATTATATTTTCTAAAATAAATTTTCTTGTTATAATAGCTCATAATGTCTTACTAGTTTTTGTTTTCTTCGTATGTGAAGTTTAAAATGAATTTCATTGGAGCAAAAGATCAAACAAATGATGGTGATATGTGTATAGCAGATAGTGGTGCCACACACACCATTCTTAAATCGAAGAAATATTTTTATGAACTGAAGCCAACAAATGGCACCATTGATACAATATCAGGCCCTACTGACTTAATAGAAGGAGTCGGAAAGGCTAATTTGGTGTTACCAAATGGAACAAAGCTTTTCATAAAAAATGCATTATTCTCCCCGAAATCGACAAGAAACTTATTAAGTTTCAAAAACATATACCATAACAGATATGATACTCAATCAAAAACTGTCGATAGTGAAAAATATTTGTATATCATGAACAAAGGTCATGCAATGGAAAAACTGCCAATGCTTAACTCAGGTTTGCATTATACACATATTGGTGTGCCTCAAGCACACATGGCACTCAAAGGAAAATATTATGATCATGGCTCATTCAGTTTATGGCATGACAGATTAGGTCATCCAGGATCCACCATGATGAAAAGGATAATTGAAAATACACATGGTCATCCACTGAAATACCAAAAGATTCCCCAAAATGATAAAACACACCTATGTACATCTTGCTCTCTTGGGAAATTAATTACTAGGCCTTCACTACTCAAAGTTGAAAATGAATCACCCATGTTTCTTGAAAGAATTCAAGGTGATATATGTGGACCAGTTCATCCACCATGTGGACCATTTAGATATTTCATGGTCCTGATAGACGCATCTAGCAGATGGTCTCATGTATCTTTGTTATCAACTCGTAATGTGGCTTTTGCCAAATTGCTCGCTCAAATTATTAAATTACGAGCACATTTTCCCGACTATATGGTTAAAAGAGTAAGACTTGATAACGCAGGAGAGTTTACATCGCATGCTTTTAATGATTATTGCATGTCTGTTGGAATTGTTGTTGAACATCCAGTTGCTCATGTACACACGCAAAATGGTTTAGCCGAATCATTGATCAAACGCCTTCAACTGATTGCTAGACCATTAATAATGAGAACAAAGCTCCCTGTGTCTATTTGGGGCCATGCAATTTTACATGCTGGATCATTAATTCGTTTAAGACCCAGTGCAAATCACAAGTACTCTCCCATACAACTTGCTTCTGGCCACGAGCCAAATATATCTCACCTTAGAATTTTTGGTTGTGCAATATATGTCCCTATTGCCCCACCACAACGCACAAAAATGGGTCCTCAAAGGAGGTTGGGGATATATGTTGGATATGAAACAACTTCCATCATAAGGTATCTTGAACCTTTAACTGGTGATGCATTTACAACACGTTTTGCTGATTGCCACTTTAATGAGGAAATCTTCCCAGCACTTGGGGGAGAAAAGAAAAACCAAGATAAGGATATCTCATGGTGTGAGCCTTCGTTGTTGCATCTTGATTCAAGGACAAAGCAAAGTGAATCAGAGGTTCAAAAGATTATACATCTACAAGAAATTGCAAATCAACTACCGGATGCATTTACTGATACAAAAGGAGTAACTAAATCACACATACCTGCTGTAAATGCTCCAGCTCGAGTTGATATTCCGAGTAAACAAGTAGATAATAACATTGCTCATGAATCCCAGAAACGTTTAAAACGTGGGAGACCAATTGGTTCAAAGGATAAAATTCCCCGGAAAAGAAAAGGACCCGAAAAGGAAATTGACCATAAAGAAAATGATCCTAACAAAACATTGAAAGTGTTTCATGAGGAGGAAGTAAATGACGACAACAACGAGTTGTCAATTAACTATGGTCATACACAAACATTATGGAACCAGTCAGAAATGAAAAATATTGATGACGTATTTTCTTATTCTATAGCAAGTGATATCATGGAGGGAGATGCTATTTCTGAACCAAAATCTGTCAATGATTGTCAAAAACGACACGACTGGGATAAATGAAAAGATGCTATGCAAGCTGAGTTGGATTCACTTAACAAAAGAAATGTTTTTGGATCCATTATCCTTACACCCAAGGCCGTCAAACCTGTAGGGTATAAATGGGTTTTCGTTCGAAAACGAAATGAGAAAAATGAAGTTACTAGATATAAAGCCAGACTGGTGGCACAAGGTTTTTCTCAAAGACCAGGAATTGATTATGAAGAAACATATTCCCCTGTTATGGATGCAATTACCTTTAGATATCTAATCAGCTTAGCAGTTTCTAAAAACCTAGAAATGCGTCTTATGGATGTTGTTACTGCTTACTTATATGGATCACTTGATAGTGATATCTATATGAAAATTCCAGAAGGATTCAAAATGCCTGAAGCTTTAGGTTCAAAACCCAAAGAAATGTATTCAATCAAATTACAAAGATCTTTATATGGGTTGAAACAATCTGGAAGGATGTGGTACAATCGCTTGAGTGATTATTTGATAAGCAAAGGTTATACAAATAATCATATGTGTCCATGCGTCTTTATTAAGAAAACAACATCAGGATATGTGATCATAGCTGTATATGTTGATGATCTAAATATAATGGGGACACATAAAGAAATTCATGAAACAATTATTCTTTTAAAGAAAGAATTTGAAATGAAAGACCTTGGCAAAACCAAATATTGCCTTGGTTTACAAATTGAGCATGCGAAAAATGGAATACTTGTTCATCAATCAAATTACACTGAAAAACTCTTGAAACGTTTCAATATGGATAAAGCAAATCCTTTAAGCACCCCAATGGTTGTGAGATCACTAAATGTTGACAAAGATCCATTTCGCCCTTGCGAAGATAATGAAGAGGTTCTTGGTCCAGAAATACCATACCTCAGTGCAATTGGGGCTCTCATGTATCTTACTAACTGTACTAGACCTGATATTTCTTTTGCAGTTAATTTACTAGCAAGATTTAGTTCAGCCCCTACGAAAAGGCACTGGAATGGGATTAAACATGTTCTTCGATATCTTCCAGGAACTGTTGATCTAGGTTTGTTTTATCCTAACGATTCAAAAGAAGGGTTGGTTGGTTATGCAGATGCAGGTTATTTGTCTGACCCTCATAAGGCAAGATCTCAAACTGGGTATGTATTCATGAATGGAGGAACTGCAATTTCATGGCGTTCTAAAAAACAAACACTTGTTGCAACATCCTCAAATCATGCTGAAGTCATTGCACTACATGAAGCTTCTAGAGAATGTATATGGCTAAGATCTATGACTCAACTCATATTGACTTCTTGTGGGCTAGAGAAAGAAGGACTTCCAACTCCGATCTATGAAGACAATGCAGCTTGTGTATCGCAAATGAAAGAAGGTTACATCAAGAGTGATAGGACAAAACACATACCGCCAAGATTCTTCTCATACACTCAAGAGCTTATCAAGGACAACCATGTCGAAATGAGATATGTCCAATCTAGCAACAACTCAGCAGATCTTTTCACCAAAGCACTCCCTACATCGATCTTCAGGAAACACGTTCATAATATTGGAATGCGACACGTGCAAACAACATGATGATATACAGAAGCCAACTTGAGGGGGAGCACTGCACTCTTTTTCCCTTAGCTAAAGTTTTTTCCCACTGGGTTTTCTTTAGCAAGGTTTTTAATAAGGCAGTTTTTCAAAGCCGAACCCCAAGTGTGAAAGGTGTCATCCAAGGGGGAGTATTATGAAATCTACAAAATATATTTGGATGCCCACCACTCTCACATCAACTATGCAACATTCCCCACACACAAATGTTTTCACCATTCTTACACTCTTGCATTTACTAGCTATGTCATCTTGTCTCCCAAGTTTGTAGTATAAATACCACACCAATGTAAGTGGTAAAAATGCACCTCTTTGTAAGCATTCTACATGTTATACAAAATCTCTCCCAACTCTCTCTAATATTCTAAACTTCTTTCTACTTCTTATATCTTCTTTCTTATAAACTCCTTTAAAGGAGAAAAGTGATTCAAACAATCACAATTAATATTCTCAATTGGTGGTAATCTTCATTAAATTATAACAGAAACTAATTAATTAATTTTCCTTTATGTCTAGAAGGTCTTGATCCAAAAGTTAAAATACGGACCAATGTTGCGAAATTAATTTTTTTTTAGGTGTTGTAGTTGTTCACTTGTTTAATTATTATTTGTTTTTTATGTGTTTTTTCTAAATTGATTCATTCCGACACAAATTAAAATGATACATTTTTTTAAAATCGCTCATCCAGATTTGATCTCGTACTGATTTGGCATCTTATGCGGCCTAACTGACCCGTCTATTTTGCCCTATAATATCTGATAACTGAGTGAATTATATTCATAGTAGAGTCTATATCACATATAATATTTTTAAAAATTTTAAGAAAAATAAGGATTTGTGCTATTTCACATCTACATCAAAGTCTCTAAAAAATGAGGTTTCGTTTGTGGAAGCTAAAATGATTCTACCAAATATAAGAATTCACAATTCATCTCCATTTTCACTTTCAAGTTCAAATCGTGTGTTCTTCATAAACTATTGGTGAATTATATTGTGTTGACTATTATAAAATGTGGTTTGACATATTAAGAGTCATGATTCTAGGCCTTTGTGTTCTTCAACATGGAAAACAACCATTGTTAACTTGTGTTGATTTCTACTCATACTTGGGAATAAGAACTTAACCAAACATATTTGTAACACAATGAAAACAACTAAATGTTACTTTTAGACTTCAATTTTTGATATTTCCTTGTTGACTCGAGCTTCAATCACATTCACCTATAATTTACTTGGTTGTTTAGATTAATGATTCATAACCACGACTAACAAGAACTTGACCCGCCCGCCCGTTACGGCGGGTCACTTCCTAAAAAAAAGTAGTTGTCATTTGTAATTTCCTTAAAAAAAAGTAGTTGTCATTTGTCATTTTTATAAACCATGAAACTACATACATGGCATTTTATATTTACGTTGGGGATGTAGACATACACATCATCTTACAAAAGAAACAAAAAACTACAGCAGCAGAAAGACATATAAGGATGGGCGGTGTGGGTCGATAAACCCACTCGGCAAACCCAAGATTTTCGGCAAAATCTTGGCAACCCACACCCCCTTCATTTGGCAAACATTTTTCGGCAATCCCTACCCCCCATTTCGGTAAACATTTGCCGAGTCTTGCCGAAGAAAAGTGGACGTTGGGAGTGGACCGTTGGAGCCAACGGGCTACTAGTTTTTTTTTTTTTTTAAGGTTTGCCTAAACCAAGTTTTCTACAAATCATACCCTTCACAAAAAACCAAAAGTTTAAATTTTTTTCTCTGTCCTAGTGTCACCACCCTATTGGTTAAAAACTTTGCCTAAATTTTTTTTGCCTAAACCATACCGCCCACCCTAACTAACAACATGTAGACAACTTACTAAACTAAGTAACTAATAACATTACAAACTGTTGAATCTACCAACTACCTAAGTGTATGTGTTTGTAATGTCGATGTACGTAGGAAAGGCCGACACCACAGTAATAAATCAGTATTAAGAAAATACAAAGCAACAAATAAGCTAACCTTAAAAAACACAACTGCAAGACAATGACCAACCTATAGCAGATAAACCAACAAGCAAATAAGCTAACCTTAAAAAACACAGCTGCAAAACAATGACCAACCTGTAGCAGCAGATAAACCAACAGATAAGCCTATTGAATATAAGAAGGAAAGACACTGTAATAAAGTAAAGCTTGACGGTGACTACATTGACCACAAAGACACAATATGTTTTTTGAATTCTATCACATTGTCTTGTTTAGAAAAAAAATTGAAATGTCACTTGTTTTGCCTAAAACTAACAGTTTCTTAGATACTTTGAATGTGATTATAAAAATATATTTACAGGGAATACCTATAGAAATTGAAAACAAAACTTTATCATTGTGACATAAAGGTACAACAACAAAAAGGTACCTCAACGGTTAAGAAAATACAACAACAACAACAACCAAACTAAGTAAAATCTCACCAATAAGTTGGTAGGGTCTGGGGAGGGTGAATGTAGGCAAGCCTTTCCTCTATCCCAAAAGGATAGAGAGACAACTTCCAGAGAGACCCTCGACTCGTGGCAGAGTTGAAAAGTGCAAACGAAATCCTAGAGAGGTCATCAATAAGCCGCTACCTGGAAGCAAACAAGCAACAAAAAAAAGAAAAGAGGGGCTAACTAAACGTTAAGCCCAAAGCGTTAGTATACTACATATTGTAAACATAATAATGAAACATTAAAACCTAGACACACATAAGATACATAGGCCACCATAAAAAGGGCAAATGTAGTTAAAACGATGACACCAGAAAACAAACAGTATCCCCCAACCCACCCTAAAAGTCCTTAACCTTAATTCTACGTCTCCAAGAAGTCGTATCCTCGACCATACCCTCACAGAGGTGCAAGTCTAGCAAATCATGCCTAATATGTTCGTCCCACGTCAATTTTGGTCTCCCTCTCCTTCTCCTCCCATCGACAGTGATGGTATCCACTAATCGAACAGGCGTCGTGAACTGACTCCTCTTCACGTACCCAAACAATCTCAATCTCCCTTCCCTAATCTTCTCTGAAATACTAGTCACCACAAATCTATTCCTAAAAACCTCATGGAAATGAAAATTTTCTGTACAAAATCACCTATATGGAAGTGAATTTTTTTGTAAAAGATTTGATTTCAAATTGAAAAGGTAGACCTAAGATCTTTAACAAATCTGCAATAACTATAATGTCAAAAATTTCATTCTAGATTGAAGAAATGGAAGCAAGTAATCAGTGAATCAAAGAACAAAGACATGTAAAAAGTGATACCCAAATCGAAACATATAAGAGTAATACAAACTCCAAACCAAAAAAAAATGTAAAAAAGTTTCTTAGAAATTTTTTTGATATAAAATGCATAAAATTGAACCAAAATTGTAAAATTCTTTATCTAAACAATATCCAATTCATTGATATAAAATGCATAAAACTGAACCAAAAATGTACAATGGATTCAATATCTAAACAATACACAGACCTTGTGATTTCTGTCTAGTATGGGAAGAAAAAAGAACCAAAAAAAAAACCAAAAAGACAACTGCAAAAACAATACACTAACAAAAGTACCTTGACACAAAACACACCTACAAAAAACGATACTAATCGTTGAGAATATTAACTGTAATAAAAACCCAAAACCTAAAATTAACACTAAATAGCATGTTACAAAATATGGCAGTTTGGCATTAAAGAAATTTTAAGCAATGTGAAATAGCACAATTAGGTGGAGATCAAAATTTGTATTGTTTACAATTGCTCAAGCTTTACAACACACTAAAAAATAACAGTGACAAAAACCCAAAACTTCTCTTTGTGAAATAGAAACATACTCCAAACAAATTATGTAACACCCCGACCCTTGGGAGACCGAGATAGCCAAAATCGTATCCGTTTAAAAGCACAAAATGAATACATTTCTATTAAAATTTTAAGAGTACATGATTTAATTAAGGAAAAATAGTACAACATTTCGGAAATAAAATATGAATCTAAGGCGGAAGCTAAAGTCTTCTAGGGTTGTCTTCATGCGCATGCGAGTGAATCTACTTCTTGGTCTTCTATTGCAACTTATCCAAGCTAGGTAACCTGATACACACTAAAAAATGATTCGTGTCAACTAGAAAGTTCAGTGAGTTCACATGGTTAGTAAAAGTAATCATCGTATGAACATAAGTTTTGTTAAGTTTGCCAAAAAGGTTTAGTTTTACTGTAAAAAGAGTATTTAGGTTTAGTAAAAAGTATGAAAGTTGTTGTATTTTTCAAGAAGTATAGTTTTATCGTACATAGTTCAAAAATATAAGTTTTATCGTATGTCGTCACAATAGAATTCAATTAGATGGCCCGTCGACCGTGGGATGCTATGGTTTCAAAATGAATATAGTTCCATAATCAACCATTCTTTACCCGTCGTGGTCATACCCGATAGTTACGTGCGCAAGACCACTCGCCAATAGAGACTTCCCGAAATAAATAAATAAATAAAGTGAACCCAACTATAGGGTTTCGATGTGCCAAAGGCCAAAATGTCAAAACTGGGCTGGAGTGAGCATTCTGATCACTTAAATGTACTGGGCTTGTGAAGGACTGGACCTGATTTGTGCTTGCTTCGAACTGGGCTGATTGAGATGGGCTCAGGTTGCCACTTTGGTCTTGCGAGAGACTTTTGGGCTGATCTATAAATTGCCCATCGAGAACAACAGTAGTCAGTAGGTGTAATTTGGAAATTGTATCCATGAATTGGTAGTTCTTGATCTTTATTAATTTTACGATTCTTTGAAAACAATTCCCAATTACCTTTCAATGCTTCATCAAACTTCACATCCCGGGTTATGATTATTTCCCCGCTTTTTGGATTAGTAATCTATACGCCTTTGTACTGGGTTCGACTCCAAGATGAACAAGAGCCAGGGAGCGCTTGTCGAGTTTTTTAAGATGTGGGTTTGTATTTTTTGCATAAGCCACACACCCAAAGACTCGAACGTGTTCAATATTAAGCTTTCCCTCCTTGAACACTTCGAACGGTGTTTTTTCTTTAACGACTTTCGTGACGATAGGGTTGATGATATAAGTAGCATGTATTACTCTGTTTCCCCATAAAACTTGAGGTACATTTTTTACCTTGAGTATGCTTCGTGTCATCTGTATAATCTTCCGATTTTTTATGCTCAACAACGTCATTTTGTTGAGGCGTATATGGTGCCGTTAAGTGCCTTTGAATTCCTTCTTCATCACAAAAATTCTTGAATTCAAGGGAATTAAATTCACCCCCTATCCGTGTGAAAAGTCTTAATTTTGCCCCCGTTTGATTTTCAATTCCTTTCTTAAATTTCTTAAAAGAAACCAAAACTTTCATCTTTTCTTTTGAGGAGAAACATCCATGAGAAGCGAGAAGAATCGTCAATTAGGACAAAAATATATCTTTTTCCGCCAGGCGTTGGAGGTGATATCGGGCCACATAAATCACCGTGTATTAGCTCCAAATTTGAAGTGGCTCGATATGTTGCTTTTGTCGGGAAACTTTGGCATGCTTGCTTTCCAATTAGGCATGACTCGCATAATTGGATGTTGTGTGTAATACTTGGTAATCCGGTAACCATCTCTTTTGAACTCATCTTCTTCATGGCATCAAAATTGAGATGCCCGAGCCGGGCATGCCAAAGCCAAGATTCTTCTTCGAGTTTATTTTGGAGACAAATTGGTGTACCTGCCTTGAGTTAAACTTTGTATAACCGGTTTTTAGATCGATTTACTTTCATTAGCAATTTAGTATTAGTATCATATAAAGTTCAAACTCCTCCTTTTACCCGAATATCACACCCACTTCCATCAAGTTGGCCAAGACTAATTATATTACTTCGAAGGTCCGGTATAACATAGACATCGGGTAATAATTTTTGTTCCCACGTTTTTCCCTCTGAAAGTATAGAACCTTTACCTTTTATCTCAACCGAAGACCCATCCCCAAATCGTACTTTTCCGCTAACCGACTTATTTAATTCGGAAAAATAATTAGAGTTACCCGTCATATGGTTAGATGCGCCATTGTCGAGGTACCAATGAGTTCCATCATCCGATTCGGTCTCGTATTTACTTGGCACAACTTTGCCTTCGTTAAGAAAAACCGTCTCGGTGTTGCCAGAAGCCATGTAAAGTGCCAGATTATCTTCGTTTGCCTCCGTTAGATGTGATTCTTGATTCTTTTTCTTTCGTTCGGGACACACAGATGAAAAGTGCCCGAATTTATCCCACCTATAACATTGATCGATCCTTGCCCTTACCTTTGCTCGAACTTGCTTTAGACCGGTTGTCTTGATTTTTCGCTTCTTCTTTGTTCCAATTATTTTCTCTACTACCTCCACCAGATTGAACCGATTTGCCTTTTGCTTTGTCAAACCTGCGACTAGAGTTATTTGAACTAGCATATAATAATTCATTATTATCATTCGAACTACTCCCTTTTACGCTTGTTCTTTCTTCAAAGGCTTTCATTCTTCCAATCGCTTCTTGAAAAGACATATTCTTTAAATCCGTAAATTGTTCGATAGTTGCAACGAGAGAAAGAAACTTTTCAGGTGTAGACATAAGTAACTTTCGGACCAACTTCTTTTCTTCGAAAGCCGTTCCTAAGCTTGAAGCTTTAGCAACTAATTTAGATACCTTAGAGGCGAAGTCATCTATTGTCTCTCCGTCATGCATATGAAGGGCTTCAAACTCGGCCTCTAGGATTTCTTTTCTTACCTCCCTTACCCGTTCAACACCTATGAACCGGGTCTTCAAAGCATCCTAAATTTATTTAGCCGTTTCGAGTTGACATACCTGTAAGACAAGTTCTTCCGGGATCGATTGAAGGAGTAAGGCTATCGCCATGTCGTCCTTTTTTGGATTCGTAAGTGTCGTTGTTGCTTCAAGAACATGTGCTATACCGTGAACCCAAAAGACAGACTTAATCCTCACAACCCAAACGTTATAGTTGGTTGCGGTTACATCGGACATGCTAACGCAGCCGTATACTCTTTAGGTGTTGATGTAGACATGTCTGACATGATCTAACCTCCTTAACCGTGATCCTGCTCCGCTTTACCTTAGGCCGTAGCTTGCCCATGTAGCCTTCGAAGACTCCTGTAATCACCGACTTTCTTGTTCGTAAACTTCGTGCCTTTGTTTGATCTTCAAAGAATTTCAAAGTTGTTATTTGTTTTTTCTCTTTTGATCACGTAAAAACAAATTAGTTGAATTTGTTTTCCTTCTTTTTTGGCAGAGAGTCTATTTATATAATTTGGCAGCTTCCTTTATCTTCTAAATCTTGATCCTTATCTTAAAAGTCACAGAGTTTTGCAGCGGCTTTTGTAGAAGATCAGGACTCAAAGATACGTGAACTGCTTGTTATCAAGTTCGTTCGACTTAACGGATTTGATCTTGTACCAAAACCTCACCGTTCTGATACCAATTCAAAGTATTAATTGATATCAGAGATCACACAAAACGTTTAGGAAAAACACTCTCAAAACCTTTATTGAATTGTATGCCATACATAGCCCTAACTTGACTAGGTATTTATAGACTCTACCTTACTTGATAAACAAGACTCCTTGTAGAAACCTATTACAACTCAAACTCCTATTAGAACAACTTGTCCAACAAGAAAAATACTTTTAAACCTATTTGTCTAAACATTAAGCCCAACTCACCATTATTTATTTCCTTGCGGATCGGACTGGCCCATCACCGACTTATGATCGGGCCTAAGTGAATTAGCGGACCAACAACTATTACCATTCCAAATCCTTGTTGTAATTTATACTTAAACTAGATTTTATCATTCGCCTGTTGTCCCAAGGCTAATGCGGGTGTACGAAATAGTTATATTACTTAAACACAACGTAAAGAAAATGAAAAGGAAAAAAGACAACGCACCAACACTAAAATTATAAGTTTGGTTAAATATAACACTACATACAATTTGATACCTAAAGAAAGCAGTGTGAAACTAAAATCAAAACAAATAAAAAACTTAAAAATGATTTAAAAGAATTAAAAAATACTAATGGTTGTGTTACTACAGGGATAACGAGAACACACAAAAAAGTTGCATTGCTGTAAGGCTACGTGAAGTACATGAAAATAAAAAAAGTTGCGTAACAACCAAAACACTTAAATTATTGAGTCTACACGAACACGTGTGCTAAATTCGTTGAGATAGAAAACAACAACTAAAAAAATAAAAGAAAAATATGTACTACAAGACGATATCTATTACACCATCAACTCCTTTGTTAAACTCGGTACGCCCGGATAATAAAAAACAAAGATAAAAAGACTAAAAAATAAAATATTATAATAAAGATCATAAAAAAAAGAAACTACTAAAAAAGTGTAACATCCCGGTTTTCACATATGCCAGACACGTATAATCAATAGAAGATATCCAAAGGCAACAACGACAAGCTGTTGTATATATGAGCCTTGTTAAAAGATATAACAAGATGTGCAACACCAAAACAGAGAAACGTCACATAAACAAACCAAGCTTCGATTCACGTACGAATATTTGACACGACATTCGAGGAAACGTATTGAGGTGAATCCTAAAGAATATGATATAGGACGAAAAATGAGTACCGTGGGTGAACACGGATCTCAAATCAGAGTTATAACAAAGCGGGAAAACGCAAAATAGTGATTTAGGCTCGGTTTGTAATAAACCATATTTAGGCACGAACGCCACTAAAATAACATCGAGACGAAAGTAGAATATCAGGTATTGCTAAATACTTGATTTATAATCGTTATAAAATATATTTGCGATATTCGGCACGAAAAACGCTGAAGTCGGTAACCATTACTGTTACGCGATATTAGCCGAAATCAATTCAGTTAGCCGTTCAAGATAATTGTAACGAATCGAGAAATATAAATAAATATTATCATTATATATATGACTCCCGTACTATTTTAGATGTTCGGGAATTTTTATAAGACACTTATAAAATATTAAATTATTTAATGGGCTCATAATATGAGGTATAATACCTACTGTTTTGGCTAAAAATTACTTAAGCAAAATTAGTAAGATTTGAACCAAATAAGATTGTGAGATTTGGTGCCTAGGATTAAGATATGAAAACTGTTTGGAAAAATTCTGGGACAACAGTTGAATTCCAGGGACAAAAGTCAAAATCCTGGGTAAAAATGTAAGTTTAATTGTGAAAACGATTAAGGAAACTTGATAACACAAATGAAGCCTTGAATGCAGATGAGAACACCGAGAATTTTACTAGGGAAAAGCCCTTAGCCCTTAGATGTTCTCTAAGGCGTCGCCGGCATAAAAACCCCGGGTAGCGATAACACACACTACCAATTTATTAACCACGAAATTGTTTGAGTATAGTGAGTAAACAGAGAATTGAATACGAGAATACAATGAGTAAAGCTCGAGTGAGCTGAATGAAATGACTAAATGTCCTATTTATACTCCTAGCTCTTCAACAACTTGTCCGATATTCCAGGGATCTTCTCTTCAACGTCTTTTTCAGTTAGTTGACCGAGTTTTCAGCTAACACCCTTTGACCACGTGCGAAATAAGTCTCCAGCTCATCCCATTCGACCATTGGTAGACTTCGTCAACCTGTCCTTGATCAGATATAGACACAAAATGCATTAGTAACAATGTCCTAGCATGCAGGGTCACTTCCACATGCTGGGTCATTCGTACAATAAGAGTGACCCTGGATTATACTCATCCTGGGTCATAATAACGCATGACAAAAATAAAATAAACATGAACTTCCTTGGATTACGGTGACATCCTGGGACATTACCTCAGTTCTGATATATTCAGGGTTATTCAGCGTTACCTGTTAAATTCTGGGTCATACAATTCCTGGGTCAATCCTGCCCTAAGCTTATACATGTACCCTGGATTACCAGCCGAAAATTCAGGGTACAACAATTGCCCCCAAATTTTCGCAAGTTGTAGATAAGTCTTACAGTTGTGAAAATTTTCAAATTAGGGTCTAATCCACGTCCGTTTTGATCGTTTCCGTTAATTAAGGATCCATTGCGCCACGCCGTGGGGTAACATCCTATCACCCCTGCAACTTCTAACCTCCTTAAATATCAGCTTTAACCTCTCCCCTCTTTTCATTAACTTTTCGAGAGCAAAGGTTTCCACTGATATCTCCGGCTTTCGACCTTCTCCGATCAGGTAATCTCTCGTTCCAGACCTTTCTTTTCTTTCTTTCCGACCATGACTCGCAAGAAGATTCAATCGGAAACCCTGGCCAAAAAGTTAGGAATCGAGGATTTCCTCGATCAAAATTACCTGCAGAGCCGGGAACTAGAGACCTGCACCTTCACCGACGCCGACATTGCAGCACTGTCGTCGTCTGGTCTTCTTCTTTCTTCTGCTGAAATCAGGCGTTTCGATAGAAGGCTTAGGTCAGATTTGAGCTCTGAAACATGGGTCTGCTTCCCGTTCACCCTTTTTTCCATGGGGCTGTCTTACCCTTTCACCGGTCTTTTGGCCGAATTCTTCGAAGCCACCGACCTTGCCTATGCTCAAACCCTCCCAATTATATGGAGAATCCTGGGCACCTTGAACCGTCTCAACAGGGAGTTTGATTCCCTGATTGGGTTACCTGAATTAGCCCTAGGCTATGAACTCAAGTCCCATGGTATCAATCGGTTCTTGTTCAAGGCTCTGAACAAGGACGTTCAACTGATTCCTCGTGCTTCTTTTCATGAGGATTGGAAGGGAAAATTCTTCTTTGTCAAGAGATTAACCATCCCAGGAGGAATGGGTCTTCCAATTAGGTGGAGAGTAGAGGGTAGGTTTTCACCTGCATGAGGGATTAGGATTTTCTTTTAATTATATATTATTCAAATACTGACCTTGGATTTTTCTGTTTTGCAGTGTCTAGCTTGAGTTCAATTGGTCCTGCGAATCCAGGGTCATATGAGAGATTCGAGACATTCTTGACCATCACCGAGGAGGACCGAGAATTCAAGGCTGATCCCCATCAAGCTGCTTCTTCCACTTCTCACAGCATGTCTAGTTGTAAGTATCCTGGGACCCTGCCTTTTAACCCTTGGATTTTGTTGATTTCTTATGTTTTTGTTCTTCAGCTGCTGCTACTCCTATCAACCTTGAGGACGTGGACCTGGACGCCTTTCTGCTGGGTGGATCTGAACAAGACATTCAGGTCCTGGCCACGGTCAAAACTGAGCCCTCATCTGCCCCCAAGGCTCCCTCCTCCAGGACATCGAGCACGAAGCGCAAGATCAGGGCTGCTACCGCTGCTGTGACCGTGCAACCCTTGGAAAACCTGGATGCTGCTGGGCTGCTCACACATGCTGAAGCCTCTTCTCGCCAAGTAAGTGAATCCTGGGTACCCCTGAATTTTTTGCATAGTTAAGCCATTTTGGGTCTAAAATATTTAACTAAATTACCTTTATTTACAGATTGCTGGGCAATTCTTCGAGCTGGTCCGTGATGCTGAAAAACGTGCCCAGGATGCTGAGTCCTCGGCCAGGAGGGAAGTTTCTGCTCTGAACAAGGAGCTGAACCTGGCCAAGGCAGCGGCTAACAAGCACTTGGGGCTGGTCCAGGACCTGGAGAAGAAGGCTGTGGAGGCCGGACCAACATGAGGCTGCCCTGGCGAAAGACGTTGGGGCAGGCAAATAGCCCCATCTCTCTCCTCAATGCAGGTAAGAGGCCAGGGACCTGGGGTTCAAGAACCCCAAATGGGATGTGACCGAATGGGCAAGTAAACTACGCAAACTAGGCGCAACCATCCCTACTGGGTGTGACCCTAAGGCCGACCCTGGAACCAACAAGGGCACTCCATCTAAGGGTTCTGCTGATCACGCCATGGACATTGACCAGCCCAAGGAAGGAGAGGTGCCAGCCCAGGAGCCCAAGGCAGCAGAGGAGGTGCCGGTGGAGGAAGCTAAGGAGACGACCCAAGATGCAGTTTGAAGGTTGGGGGTCGTCTTCTCGTTTTTTGTGGTTCTTGTTTAAAAACAATTTTAATTTCATGTTTGTGATGTGATGCCGGTTGATGTTTCCCGGTTTTGTTTAAGACAATTATGCCCCACCCCTGGATTTGGAATCCAGGGTTTTTGACATGCCCCCATCCTGGGGTGGCCGAAGCTTTTCCGGAACCAGGATGAGTCTTTTAATATAACTGCTTTTAGTTACATGATTGTGTTTGAAATATTTGAAAAATATTTGCCAATGCGTGGAATCATTCTAGGGTTTACCTTAGTATTCCTGGGTTGCCCCCAGGATTTAGGACTCCTCGTAGCTTCAGTAGATTTGTGAATGTTCCCTGTCATATGAACATAACAATTAGAATTAACTAGCCAAGTAGTTAATTTACTTAGGTTTCAGCCGTTATGACCCTGGATTAGGTCAATAATCCTGGGCCACTAGGTAATCTTTGAGTTATTTCTGGGGTCATGCCCGGTGCCGTACTGGCGAACTAGGGATTTCCTCTTAGTCGTACTGACTGACTAGGGCATGTCCTCGGAGGCTTAAGTTGGTACGTTAGCACCAATCCATCTTGAAAACGCGTTAATCGTTTTAAACCTTAAGGGATCCGCATATGTCCCTAGATTGGGAGGTTGCCACCAATGCTATTAACACGGATGATCCCACAATCCCAGGGTTTCATACTTGGATCACGTGCGTCTCGGGCGAGGCAAAAATTGCCACGTGCGTCCCAGGCGAGGCGTGATAGCCCATATTCGGGTGGAGGAAGCTTAGTCCTCAAACCTTAGGATTGGGTTTAGGCCTTACCCAATACGGAAGTGAGATGGCCAGTCTCAAACTTAGGAGATATAGGCTGAGTATCCTTGGCTTTGTGCATCATGGGTATGCTTTGTTCCATGTACCTTGGATTTTTGAACATCCTGCTGTCGGGATTTACA
>JBCNJP010000017.1:97142183-97343647 GCA_039602395.1 Deinandra increscens subsp. villosa | reverse complement strand
GAGTCGGAGATGAGAGATTGTCGAGTTTGGACACCGAAATCGATTTCGAACTTTGAATACGAACACCGAGCACCGTCGCAGTTTGAACTTCTAATGACACCAGGATGTTCGCAGGGCACTCGCGATCAAGGTGGTGCTCACAAGGTGGCGTAACAGTGGCAGAAAGTGGTGGTTCAGTGGTGGTTCAGTGGTGTTTTCGAGTCGCCGGAATAAAATTGAAACAGGGAGAAAGCGAGAGAGAGCACGAGAGAAAGAGGGAGGCTAGAGTTGTGAATGATTGAGGTGATATAACTTGAATCATGAATTAAAGGGGTTGAAACGGACGATAATGATGATGATCGGTCGAAACCGATCATCAGCTTTGATTTCTCGTAACCGGCTACAATCAATTCAAGTTTTGGAATGACCATTCTGGTCCCTCAAGAATTACAAAGGGTGGGTTCAAAGTTTAAGTAATTACAGAAATAACCCTCCATCTTTTATCAATAAATGAAGTTTAGGAATTTGCAAATTGGGTCCCTCAAGTTTAAGAGTGCTAACGGAATACTAACGGAGGTTAACGAAGGAACAATTTAACGACGAATATACGAGAAACGTCCAAATATATAAGTCGTATGACGTTAATGAGAAAGTATGAATTTAAATGACTACATAAAATCATAGAAAATAATTTTCGATTCTCCATTTTAATTCTCATAAAATCATGGGTTCTAAACCTATAACTTACATATTTAAGGTACATAACTCTATGATTAATAACTTGTAATTAGAATTCTTAAATTACATAAAATCATAAATGTGATTAAATTATATATATTTATCACCTAACATAATAGGATATACTTGTCACATAAAATGACGCAACGTTCACATGAAATCGTAACGTATGATTTACATAAAATCATAGAATATCAAACGTCTAGCTAGACTTAAGTGTATGCTCGTTTAGTGATTACTACACAAAACCCTAATTGCTAAAGTCAACGCAGATAAGCACATAAATGTTCACACAATATTTAATACGTTTTACGTTCAGTTAATGTTAGAAAATGACCTGAAAAGTCGGATTGTCACAAAACGCGAAGGGAACAAACACATGTTGATTTTCAATACACGCTTTCTCGTGTTTGTTCACCTTCCCGGCAACCGCTCTGGAAGCCGCATGGCCAGCCTTGAAAGTACCGGCCCTCAGCCCAACAAGGGGAGAAACCCCCGTAAGATCGACACAAGCATGCTTCCCATTTGCCACCCAAAAATGAGAACGTCAGCTGGCCTGAGAGTTGAACGACCATATGAGGGACCAGAGACAGAAAATTAACGGGGGCTTCTTTCCTGGCCGAGATCCCAGCCCGTATGAAGATGTCAAACAGAACGTCCCGAACCGTGTCATGTCTATATTTAAACCCAGGGAGCTCCTTGCAGTGAACGGCATGCTCCCTGAATGAATCCAAACACGCCTTGTTGAAGACGGAGCATTTTTCATTCATAGGGAACAAGGGGGATCATGACTCGATATTTGAGAATCGCCCTGTACTTAACGGGCAACATGTGTTGCCCCAGCCTGTCCTTTGGGAGAGCGTGGAGGAAATCCTGCGCATGCGGTTGTCGGAGACAATCCCAAACGACCTTTTGTCTGACTGTCATCTCATAAGTAACTTCCATCTCGAGCATGTTTTTACTAAAGAGGGCACTCGCTAAAACGTGTTGGGCTTTTGGAGGGACGATGTCCTTGTTAGAGAAACTGCTTAGATCAAAGCCCGGAATTAAGTCATGGAGACCAGTCAGAGCATTCTCGTAATCAGAGCCCATGCCACAGACCCCACTCTCCCGTAGGATATGGTCCTACAGCGCCCATGATTGGGTCCGCGATGCCACAAAGGCGTACAACGCCGCCTCGACCGCCGAATAAACCCCGAGACCCCCGTGCCGAATCGGCAAAGAGGCAAGCCGCCATTGTAGGTCCCTAAAGAAGGGGCCACCACACACAACAATATCCTTGATCGCTAACCGCAGGTCCCTGTCGAAACCAACAGCAGCCGCCATCATATGAGTAGGGGGCAGGTCCTTAAGCCAAAGAAAAGATTGGTGATGCCTATACACGAACGAAGCAGGAGAAGTTCACATTGTGGGTCACTGAGTTTAGGGAGGAGGCGCATAAGATCAGCAGCACTAGTCGCCCTCCTCGTGACCAACCCTTGTATAAACTGGTCTCACGGCCCTTGTATTTTGAAACTTGAATATATTTATGGTTTTTATATTTTACGTTCAGCTATAATAGTTTATTAGTTAGAATCATTATTCTAGTTTAACCAAATCTTAGGGAAATGTAGGTCGGAGGAAGTGCACGTTTAGAAGAGTGGGTCATTAGGTTTTACCGGTTCCTTAGGAGTATCAATATTTTCGTTGATTGTGAGTGTTTCACATTTCTAATTGTTAGACTATTTTTAGCCACTTGTTTTATTGAATAAAATGTATACCACTTTCCTTTCCATCTTTTCTTGTTTTCTACGTATATCATTCCCCTATTTTACATTTTGAAAGTTGAGAGCAAACTCAAAAGAGTTCTAAGTAACAGAAATCAATTGGTTTTCTTTGATTTTTGAGTTTGATAGACGACTGATCACCAACGGTTGATAGTGGAGCTTCCAATCACATTGCCTCCGATTGCTCCTCTTTACACTCGCTCTGAATAGGGAGGTTCGGATGAGATAGCTCTTTTTGATGGTAAGTGCCTTCCCGTATTAACTACATAATAATCTCATTTCGTTGGGTAAATTATGTGAAACTAACAGTGTGTTTGTTGATTTTTTTCCTTCTTATTTTTTTGTTAAGGATATTCGCACGGTGATGCATTTTCTACGGGGTCTTCTATCGGGGAACGCGCAATTGATGTCTATTATAATCGCCTCTAACCACCACCACAACTCAACTCAATCACCACAACCTCGCTTCTCGAATGGCACTACAAACCTGGACAGCGGTCAATAAAGAATGCTCAAGTCTCATGTTAAGGATATTGGTGTTAGTTTCAAAATATTTTCTTGTTCTACCTTTTCATTGTGATTCATGTTCTAGTAACAAAAGCTATAAACTACCCTTCCATGTCAATTCTTTTAGTGCTACTAAACTGTTGGTATGTTGGAAGAATACAAATTCAAATTTGGATAAATTGGAAGTCGCTTATATGGGTTGTATTCAAAATA
Organism: Deinandra increscens subsp. villosa; assembly: GCA_039602395.1. Lineage (NCBI taxonomy): Eukaryota > Viridiplantae > Streptophyta > Magnoliopsida > Asterales > Asteraceae > Deinandra > Deinandra increscens. Next base: position 97,340,444 of record JBCNJP010000017.1, on the reverse strand, counting down.
AATAAATCAGATAAAATTAGATTTGGTTTACAAGATTTTTGCATGGAAATTGTGTTGAGGAGAAATCGTGAACTAGAGAGTTTTGAATGAGGTATTGAAGGAGCTTCCATACCCTTCGAAATTGAAAAGGTAATTTTTGGATCAAAATAAAATATGATACGATTTTAATAAAGTAATTTAGCTAAATTAAAAAAATTTCTATCTCGACTCTAGCCAGAGGCTGTGCCCCTTAGACCTCACTTCTCCTGAGGGTGCTACCCTCGGACCCTCTCCAAGGCAATTTGCTCATAAATGCATAATTTTCCTTTCTGTGCTAATTCGGTCATACGTTATATGTGACTCGTGCTCAGTGGCGAAAAAAGAAAATACACATTATATAAATTATATAAATTAACAAAACAAATTGAGAGGTTTACTCACAAAATCACTATACATCGTATACACCAATTACCTTTCATCACCTGTCTTTTTAGCCAAATTAGATAGTGAATGATATGGTCAAACTAAACCTCAAATCACTCTCTTCAACAGTCGGACAACAACCCAGGAACCCATCTCCGTTCATTATCTGATCGATCCAAACACACACAACTCGATCGTCGCCAAAGTTCACTTCCTTTCCTTCTACAGTTCTACGCCTACAGCCAGCTCTTCGAGATTGGAAGATGAGGACGATGAGAAGTTTGAAAAACGAATGATGGTAATGCTTTTAATATACTTAGAAGGTTGAACAAGGAACTGACAATATCTCTGCCAAGATATTTGATTCAGTTTTTCTTTTATATATTATTCAAAAGTTCTACGATGACATCGTAAATACATACTTTATGAAGATAGTGCAACAACACCTGCTTGCATTGTTCAATGCAGTTTTTTGTATGATAATCTTATTTATTTACTCTTTTTAAAGAAAGAATAGATAGAGTGAAGATTATGAGAAATAAAAGACGTGGTGGGTTTCAAAGCGGAATAGAAGTCTTGGTGTCGGTTATATTTGGTGGCCATCAATAGGCTTTCAAAGAATCAATGTGATTTGTCTTTTTTTTTTGAACGACTAAATCTATTCTAATCCTAAGTTAACTCCATAAATCCTTCAAGAACCGTCTACGCCTGGGATAGAACCCAGAATCTCCAGGTAAGGCAAAATCTTACCACCTCCCCCTTGACCACTGAGGCTCATTGGCAATGTGATTTGTCTTTAGATTTGTATATTTACTCATTCAAAGTTTGTTGTATTTGGTGTTATAAGAATATATTCTAATCCATATTTAATGGATAATTTCTATTGCTATACTTAAATTGTTTGTTGAATGGTTATTTGGAATTACACTTTAAAATCAACCCTATTTTGAATTATAAATAGGTTGTCCGCAACATTAAATTATGTATTATAAATTCTTCTTATAAAGCTTCCATGAGCAAGTATTAAACTTCCTAATAAATTCATAAAAAACTGGTGACCTGCTACAATGCGCTGGCGGGTCTCCGTCTCGTTTAAAACAAAAAATAATCAAAAAGCCGTTTTTGAAAATACAAAAAGTGTTGATAGCATACGAGCAAAATGACTTTCATTAAATATTTCCTACAAACAAATTATGCCACCTAATATAGTCGACACATCTCGTCATCTCGTGAAGTAAAAGAAGATTTGGATCCTTAACAAATCATCTTTTCCCTTACAAATATTGTTTAATTGATAGCCTATCATAAGTTTTTCTTCATTAGCCCGAAATAAATCTTCAATAGCCATAAGTCTTTTTTCCATTAAAACTTGATGATGACTAATCTCATAGAAATTTGATTGCAACTTCAGAACTGTTTGAAAAGTGTAGGAGAACTGGTTGAAAAGTGTAGGACTATGAGTAGAAAATGTTCAAGATCATAACATTGTCTTTTTGAATTGTGCGAGTCCATATCCTCCAAGTGTCAAAACAAAAGAAAATTTTAATTACTTGAAGTTGTCTTTTTGAAGCACCAAAAGAAAGAAGACATTTAATGACTTTAGAATAATGATCTTAAAAAAAATTGTATTTTTCTTTTTATCTTAATGACTTGAAGTTGTCTTTTTGAAACACCAAAACAACTAATGACTTTAAGATAATGATCTTAAGATAATGATCTGAATATACAATTGTAACTTCTTTCAATTTAACGCGTTTAATCAGATTCATATATTTTAATTTTCAAATCTTTTATAACAATATCAACATATGAATATAATCTCTTGCTTTAACTTGGACTCAGATCTCCGTCGAGTATGGGTATGTTGCATCAAGTGCCACGCCAAATACCGACTAAGTGTGTTTTATCATTTTAGAATAAGTCACAACCATATTGATCATCACAACCATCATTGTTAGGTTGTCATAGTTAAATATCATAATAGTTAAAAGATAACCTCCAACACTAACACCCTTCAAGAATTATATCTATATTTATTTTTTGGATATTGATATCTTGATTTTACATAGAGAAAGGGTAACATATATACACGACTCAAGTCATCATTCAGGGAAGGCGGACAACAAGCTGCGCCGATAACCCTTTTAAATAGCAAACCCTAGACGTATAAAAACAACGTTCTTCAATCTAGAAGTCGCAATATGGGGGTGCATGACTTTTTGGATCCGACTCAGCGTGGCCACCGCCTCCGATTCTAGGTGACCGAATGTATCAAACACATGTTGATTTTCGATGCATGCTTTCTCGTGTTTGTTCACCTTCCCAGCAGCCGCTCTGGAAGCCGCCTGGCCAACCTTGAAAGTACTGGCCTTCAGCCCCACAAGAGGAGAAACCCCCGTAAGATCAACGCAAACGTGCTTCTCATTCTGTCACCCAAAAACGAGAATGTCAGCAAGCCTGAGAGTTAAGCGACCATCCTGAGAGTTGAGCGACCATCTATATTTATAAGATAACAAAATGTAAAGTAGCGGATGTGAGTGCTTTGGCACATTTAACAAAAAGTGAAACAACAAATGTGAATGCTTTGAAAAGAGTGGTTTATAAAGAGCAAAACCAACGACAATTGTGTAGATGAGGGCTCACATCTTTAGTGTATGATGGAAAAAAAAGCACACATGAATCCTATGGATGAAAAAAAAAAGTCTGCGATGCCATTAAGATAAGAGAAAATCACGAAAATGACCAAATTTGACTTTGAAAATCAAATATTGATCACCCAAATTTAGACCTTACCAAAATGACCACATATATTCACCCAATCGAACACTGACAAATCACCACTTCTAGCTAAAATTATTTTGCGAATCCTTCAATGGGGGTAGTGATACGTTTCATATTGTGACTTTGCGGCAACCACATGGACCCCACCTTAGACCACTTAAATGTTGACAACTGTATTTTTACGTCCGTTTGACAACCGTTGTTACTGTATTCACTCCAAACCTAGCATGCCTTCACCCGCAACACCAGAAGCTGCCACGTATCATTGTACACCCGAAATAGCACCCGGCAGCTAATACTTAGCTGTTAATGGCGTGCATGTTGTAGCCGCCAGTAAGGCGTCGGCTAAGCCGACTGCTAAATTTAGTCGGACCTGTCATAACGGTCCTTATTATTTCAAAAAAAATTGAAATTTAATTTTTTTCTAATCTAACAAAAATGTTTGGTCCTTCAAAAAATATTGATTATAAATATGTCTTTCACTCAATATATGTTCATAGCAAAGCACATCTAATGGCTTCTTCCTCTTCTTCCTCTCGTATGTAAAAAAAAGATACCAACGCTTGATTTGGATGGTAATGTTTGTTGCCTTCGTGACATGAGGGCTGTTTGTAGAACCGCCGGTAATGACAGTTCAAGGCCTGGTCATGAATTTTATGGTTGTCCTCTTTGGCCTGTAAGTGACAATTATCCCCCTTATTTGTTTCTTCATGGGTTTATATTTTATATATCTAATGTTCTTCTATACATTCGCAGAGAAGTAACAAATGTAATTTTTTTATGTAGAGAGCTGATGTAGATGAAAAGTTATCTGATGTTGGGAACTCTAGTTTCCTAAATTCCAAGAACATTGAAGTCTTAAATTTGAGAATTGCAAAACTGGAAGTGGAGAAGATGATTCTTGAAGAGGATATTAGAAGATTAAAACTTGAGCTGGGGAAGTCAAAATTTTCATTTTACACTAAAATATTTATGGTTTTAGTCTATGTTGTTGTTTGGTTCATTAAATTCTAAAAAAAATTAAAGTGCCCTCCTGTTTATGTTAACTTCTAAAAATGTTGGATATATTAAATCTATATTTGTTATGTTATGCTAAATATTTGGCATATTAATTTAAATGCTAAAATTATGTATGTTAAATATTTAAATTGTTCTATAAACACCAGGTGCTTCTTATTTAAGAAATTACTCTGTTTCGGTAATATGTAAAATATTCTCCCAGTTCGGTAAAACGTAGGTTATCCGGTTGAAAATTCAGCCGGAAAGAAGAACTTTTAGTCTCCAGCAATGTTTTGTCAAGGTTCACCCGTATTTTCATCAACCGTATTTTTCATAATTTATAATCCAGTAGCATTTTCACCCAGAGAGCTTTTAAATCGGATGTATCATAAAACACGTGTTCAACTAAAGCGGTATTGTCATAATCATTTTTTAATATTTCTAATAGATATTATTTGATAATATATATTAAAGCTATATAAAACAACAATATTAAAACATATACAACCACCATATATTATAACAAAACTAAGTCTGGTAAAGGCCTCCAAACTTAATAGTACCTCCCTAGAGGACCACTAAAAAACCTTAGTGATTCGAGGTTGTGGTCTTTGAAGACTGGCCAAACGTTGCGTAGGTCGAATGGTTCGTGAAACTCCCAATGGAATTCCACCTCCAGCTTCTCCAACGGCCCGTCTTCAACCTCGCCCTTCCACATATAGTAGAGAACCTTGAACATGGTTATCTTGAACCTCATAAACGACAATGCATAAATGACATCATCTTTAGTGCGGTGGTGCACCTCCTGACCATACAACAGATGGAATTGATTGACAACTCGCCCCCAGAATTCATCATCATTTTCTCCTTCTAACATCGTCTTCTTGACCTCCAAGAACGCTTGTGCCAAACACATTTTCTCCCGTTCATTCCACATTTTTTCCCTTGAGCCTGCTAATCCGTTAAACCGTGACGAACAGTTAGATTATGTTTCAGGTTTTATAATGGGATGAGTCCGCCAGTAGGGCATGATTGAAGATTCCGGCTACTTTTAGATGCAGGGGAAAAATATTAATGACATAATCTTTTGGCAGGAAAAAGTTACACTGCAACCGGCTACTTTCAGACGTAATGATGATCTGAATAATTACAAAAATAAAATAAAAAAATCTTGAAAAATGCACAATCTCTTCTCTCCACTGATGGGATCTAAATAATTATAAACTTGTAATATTTATCGTTTAAAAAAGATGTAACTACATGTTACTGTTTAGTTGGTTTTGGGTGAACATACTTGTATAAACTTTTTTTTTAAAATGAAGATGTTTAAAAAAACACACTTTAATATAAAAATAAATCTAAAAAAACCAATTGTTTATCTTATCAGGCGCCTGAAAAATCTAACATGATTTGATAAACAAAGATTCTTACGATATTAGTTATCCAAAAAATATAACATTATTTGATATAAATCAATATTAAATTATTAAATGTTCTAGTCGATTGGATTGTGAGTGTGAGTGAAAAAATGAGTTAGATTGGACTAAGCGTCGAGCCGTCTGCAATTCATATTACGTTACTGCTTCTTTTGATTGTGTGATGGGGAGGTGCGACAATAACGAGATTGTGATTACTTTTCAAAACACTTTACATATTTAAAACACGATAAAGTGCTAAAATGCTCATTAAATCCAAACTTTGCATCATCCCAATCTAAATAATGTGTTTTCAAAACACGTTACCAGATTTCAATCATCCCGTCTTGTGATTACTAATAAAGTGCTAAAATTCTCATATAAATCCAAATTTTGCAAATACATTATTTTGTTATTTTAGAGTAGCAAGATAAACAATAAACACGAGTACACGTCGCTCTGCACCGGAAACAAACATGATCACCTCCTGGTTATCGTCATCATCATCCTCATTCTCATCCTCGTCCTCGTCCTCATCCTCGTCCTAATCCTCATCCTCGTCCTCGTCCTCGTCCTCATCTTCGTCTAAGTCTTCATTGTTTGTGTCAGCAGCTCTCGTTCCACTGGAGCTGGCCTCAGAGCTATAAGAATTTTTCACTTTTTTTAAGTGACACTTGCTTTGTAGGTGTTCATGAAGACTACGCTTACTAGTGGCAGCAACTATACATAACTTACACTGAAAGCCTCCATAGCTTAGACGTTTTATCCACTGAAAGTTACAACATTATTATAACATAGATGTTTAGTTAGTAACATACCTAATAATTAATCAACATCTATTAATTATATTACGCTTACCATTTTAGAATGCCCCTCACTTGACAAATGTTTGTCAAATGCGTCTCCATCTACTGAAACAACTTGGCAATGAACACAACACCTAATGTTTTTAGGGTTTATGCCGTTACTTATCATTCTTTGCTTCTTTGCATCCATTTTTTTATAAAATTGATCTAATTAACAAACAATTTCACATAAGCAAATAATTTAATATAAAGAGGCCATAGATACTAATTGGGCTCTGTTACATACTTTCTTATGTATAGATAATGATGTACTAGTGTGTTATACAAACACCTAGTGTGCATTAACTAATAATAGATGCCAAATCAAAACTGACCTTAGAGATGGTAGCAGAGATGAAGTTGGATGTGTAGAGGTTAAATATCCACATTTATAAACACAGAAAAGAAACGGATTTCCGAACTCGGAAAAACAATTTACGAAGATTTACGAATTAAACTTACCTCAATATTTTTAGAACTTTCAAGAATAAAATCGGAGGTGTGGATTGTGTGTATTTATAGGGTGTTGATTTCAATTGATTTTTGAATTTCAATTGGACCGCCTAGAATCGGAGGTATGTACCACTTGCGTGTTTTCAATGTAAATCGCACAAAGCCTGCGTCCCATCTGGCAGATCGAAAAGCATTCGTCCCATCTGGTTTGCTTTAATTGGATATGTCTTAATGATATTTATTTTTTTATATGATTAATTTATTACATATTATGTTAAATCTTAAATTTGTTTATGTTAAATAATTAAATTAAAAAGTTATATAAAGAACGGATGCGTTATGATGGATTATTTTTTTTTATTTGAAAGGAATTTATTCCGGTTCATGGTTGACACGGAAGGAAGGTCATTTATCCCGGACTTTGAAAACGTAGTTTATCCGTCTGAGAATTCAACCGGAAGGCTTCTTAGTAGTATCCCGGTTTATGGTTGACTCGGAAGGAAGGTACTATTACGCGTACTTCGAAAAACACAGTTTATCCGTTTCAGAGTTCACCCGGACGGCTTCCTAATATTTTTCCGGTTCAAGGTTGACACGGAATGAAGGTACTTTAACCCGGACTTTGAAAAACGAAGTTTATCCATCTGAGGGTTCATCCAGACTGCTTCTTAGTATTTTTTCGGTTCAAGGTTGACATGGAATGAAGGTACTTTTTCCCGGACTCTGAAAAATGCAGTTTATCCGTCTGGGAGTTCACCTGGAAGGCTTCTTAGTATTATTCTGGTTCAAGGTTGACACGGAATGAAGGTACTTTTACCCGCATTTTGAGAGCGGAGTTTTTCCTTCTCAGAGTTCACCCGAAAGGCTTCTTAGTAGTATCCCCTCAAGGCTTACCCGGATGTCCCCCCTTTGTATATTCTCCCGGAAAGAAGAAATTGCCCTTTTGGGAAAATATTTCTCCGAAGTCCATCATCCTTGTGATTCTAATTTATGGTACCACGTTGCTAAAAACACTTCTTAACAGTTTTAATTTATTGACCACGCAGCTAAAAACACTCCTTAACAATTTTAATTGATATTTTATGATAATATTAATTATACAAAAATAAAACAACGATATTAAAACGTAACACACCATCATATATTATATCAGAAAAACATAACCCAGATCAACCAGAGCTTCCCAAAGACAGGAATAAAACCAACATATATAAAACCGCCACTGAAACAACCTCAACTTCTGGTCCTTCGAGGTTGTTGTCTTTGAGGATTGGCCACACGTTTCGTAGTTTAAACTCCAGATAAAACTCCCATAAGAATTCCACTTCCACCCTGTCCAACAGTCTGTCTTCATCATCGTCCTCCATCATATCATAGAGAACCTGTAACATGGTTATCTTGAATCGGATAGCCGACCATTTGGAAACGACCTCATCATTAGTGCGGTGGTGTTCCTCCTGACCATACAACAGATGGAAATGACTGACCACTCGCTCCCAGAATTCATCATTTTCTCCTAACAACATGGCATTCTTGACCTCCACGAACGCTTGTGCCAAACACATTTTCTCCCGTTCGGTCCACATTTTAGAATGATTGTGTGTTCTTTGGCGAAAAAGTTTGGGGTTTTATAGTTGGGAAAAGTCACCCAGTTGGTATGTCGCCCCAAAAGTTGGTGATTGAAACCCAGAGGCAACATTCTTTTTTCCTACACCAGATTATGAGTAAACTTGAAGTATGAAATTGTTATATCGTTTATCAATATTTGTACACTGTTCATAACATAAGCCCTAATGATGATCTGATGCGCAAGCCTTGAAAATGGATGTTGCTGATGGTTCTTCTATGACAACTCCATCCCCAGCTAACAAAATTGTTAGATCTTGCTCTACACTATGTAACTCACACTAGTAGAAATTATTCTAAACCAGTTAATCTCTTATTTTAGATTGTTGAGGAGATGACCGGTTCCTCCAGCGATGGGAAGACACATGAAGATGCAGTGTTAAAGGAGGTATATTCCTTTTTAGGAGACTATTTTCAAAACATGCGAATTACATTTGTGTTAAATTATAATGTCAAGTATATTACATCATAAAGGATGAGAGTGGGAGGAGAAGCGCTCGTGATTTAGGGAAGACTGTTGAGGACCCTATGAATGAGGGGGTATATTTATAATTACCATTTGAATTAATGCTTATAAGTACTTCAAGCTAATCCCGAGGAATATTAGGTTAATGATTTGTATCACACCCCGATGGTTGTTGTGGCTAGCGTGTCCCGTGGCCTGGTGGATTTAGCCAGGCATTTGGACTTTACAGTCAATGATGTGGATGAGGTAAATCAACGTATTCATAAAATATATAGGTTTTTTAGAGACTGTATGTACTGAAGGTCATCAATTGTTTTATTTAGCATGTTGATGAAGAAGAGGGAAGACCGAAACGTCATCGAAAACTAGGCCCTAGTTGTGTATCCCCATACGTCGCCTTTAGGGAGAAGAGGAGAGTAAAGATTACAAACCCATCTGGTAACCAAATCGCCAGATTTTCAAGGACTGGGATGTCAACAAAACTCTCCTTGACGAATGGAGTGGACGTAGGGCCAGAGTTCTGGACCCAGCTGTTATAGGTTAACGGTGATTCCGGGTGGCTAATGGGTGATGTGAGTGTGTGAACGTTGTTATTTTGAAAATATTGATTTAATATGTGGGTCTCTTGTTTACTAGTTATATTGTTAAACAACATATATGGGCTTGGTCAAACTACCTGTATTATTCGAGGAAGCCGATCGAACGATGGAGCATCCTACGTCCATGGTTCCATAACACGAGGCTGCAGAAATCAATGGGTAACGGGACGAAAGTCCCATATCCTTCCATTCTCGAGACTGATGTGGTTTGTGTTATTCATTTAATGTTATTGAAACCAGTTTATGTGGTATTTCAATGTTATCATTTTATCCGTTCACCCAGGTGTACGTGCCCGTCAACGGGCTTTCCCATTGGTATCTGGTTGGATTTGACCTGGTAAACTGGACGTACACAGTTTATGACAGGAATAGACATACAAAGCAACTATGAAACTTACTATGATTGTAAATGTTTGAGAATACTTTTCACATTTTAAAGGGGATAATTTCCAACGTGGTACTACCTATCTATAACGCACATTTCAGCTTCCAAGAACCCAATACACGTAGCATTTTGGATGAGAAAACCAAAAGCCTCGTATATCGTTTTAGCCACTGGTTGTGGTATTTCGACTTCTACCTGGCTCGAGGAAAGGAGACAGAGTTTGAAGAGATTTTAAGGATATATGATGAGGTCCCATAGCAGTTGGGGAGCAGCGATTGCGGGGTGTGGGTGTGTATATTCCTAGAGAGGTTGACGTCGTACGAGGCAGTGAAGCAGAAATATGAACACCCGAAGGCTGATGCGTTACAGTTTCGAAAGAGGATGGCGAAGCTTTTCTTCGAGCGTAGACTGGAAGATGAAGCAGTAACCGGAGGCTGTTGAGTTGATGGTGATTGGTGTGGTGGGAATGGTATGGTGTTACATCTTTTTTAGTGGGTGGTGCCTTCAAAATCTTTAGATATGCATTGTTGTGGTCATACAATGTATTTGTTAACAATGGAGAATTTGTTCCTTTTTGTTTATATACGTTGCGTGATAATTAAAGGTTGAATGTTCATTTCAGATGGAAATCAACTTGTCTGGTTACATATACGTTAATATGTACCAGTTGTAGCTTTAAACGGAAATAACCCATGTACAAGTTTGAACGGGAGATTATAAAAAGTAAACCGGTTATATAACCCGGTACGAATAAAAGGAACAATTTCGGCTGAAACCTAAGCTGGAAGGCAACTTTGAAAATGAATCACATGATAGGTTAACTGTAGAAATTTCTGAAGGTTCACCCGGATGTTTTTCAGACAGATGTCTACTTACAAATTTATTTTTTATCATAAGTAGCCACATTTTTCACTCAATCCCTGATGGGGTTGAAGGAGAGAAGCTTGTTCCAGTCTTCATCATTAGGCCATTCGGTCCTATAAGTTATGCTTTTGTGAGCTGTGAATGTCCCATCTTCCCTGTGCACATAATACCGTTTTTCATCCTGATCATATACATAATACTTAATTAGAGAAAAAGGGTTTGATATGTCAGTGGGATCTTCCTCGGCATTACTTTTCCCTTCATCCAAGACAATTTTTAGCTTGAAGTACAACCAGTTCTCTTTTACACTGAGAGTAGGCCTTCTATGAGCAATAACATGGACATCTCGCATCTCATCCAATGATAAATTGCCTGCGAATTCAGCCACAGTGTATGCCACAGTTTGACCTTCATTTGTATGGAATATATATTTCTTATGTTCCTTGTCATACCCCATTCAACAATCACCCTACCTGGATCAGCGGCCTCAACATTCTCATCTTTTTCTGATACTTCAATCGTCCCCTCACAATTCTTATTCATCTGTGGAGTTTTTTTTCTCTTGGAAACTGACTTCTTCCTTCCTGTGATTTTGGAAGGATTGGCAGGTGGAGAATATGATGAGTGTGGTTGGACCACTATAGGTGATGGTGGCGGTGTTAAGGGTTTGGATTTCGACGTGGGTTCCTCTAGAGGGTAGGGTACAAAGTTATCAACCCTTATTTTCGGGGGTAGAGGTTTTAATTTTTTGAGAGGTGGAGCTCTAGCCGTCGGTTTTCTGATTGGCTGCTTTCTTTTGGTGGGAGGATGTTTAAAGGTAGTGAGTAGTTGTGTTCCCAATAACAAAGAATCAAGCAGATTATAGGGTCTGGGAATAGCAGACGACTTAGCAGGTAATGTATGACCAGATGGAGGCACGCACTTGTCGTTAATGTCGTTTATCTCTCTTCCCTCCGACTCCATAAATTGTTTCCTGAGAGTGCCGAGCGAAGAGGGACGGATCTTCCTAGGGTTCTCCTTCATCACCTCAATAAATTATTCCTTGAGTGCCATGTGCTCGTCCTTAGGGTTTAAGATACCACTATCTAGGAGCTGCTTCATCTCCTCTCTCTTCTTGGTCTCCATCTCAACGTCTTCACTAATTTTCTTTTCAAGTGCATGTTCACTGTCCCTTTGAAGCCTCCTGGCAAGAGCTTCATCATCCTCTATTTGTTTCTCCAACTTAGCAGCTTCTAGTGCATCAGCCTCAAGCACCCTCTTTATGATTTTCTGGGTCTCGTCCAGCATTTCATCTACTGGCTGAACCCGTCTAGATCCCATGAGATACACCTCAGCAAAAGCTTAAACTTGTCATAGTTTCTCTTCTTGTAAGCCTCCTTCCAATGCCTATTAACAATCCTTTCTCCCTCGGGATTTTCTCCATATTTGACAATGCTGGAGCATAGAATGTCTCTGGAACAACATGCAAAGGTGTCTGGTGATGAAACAATGTACCGGTCTAGTGGGTACCTGGAGTTGTACCATTCGTCTTCTTCTTGGTATTTTAGCATGTGACATTTTCCCTTCACATCTCAGTTTAGAAGACAACCGGTTGGGCCGATGGGATAAACCCATGTAACTTTGAACTAAACCACTGTATTGTCAACCCTTTAGGGGTGCTCATCCTCATGTTCTGACCCTATTTTGGCACATAGTTAGCTAGTATATCCCACACTGTACCGTCTCCTCCTAAGCAGGGAATCTGTTTCATATGATCCTTGGCTTTAGACAGGTAGGGGCCAAAACTTACCAGGTAGCTTTCTTCACTTCTCACCTCCTCTACCACCTCACGGGTGTCAGCCGTGCGAGACTCGATAGATTCTGCCCGCTGACCTATGATAGCAGTGATAACCGGTTAATCTATCATCTGAACTTCAGGTTGACGGACCGTCTGAATAAGTTTGTTTGGCTTTTTTTATCAATCTCCACCCATTACCCACTATGACTGTCTTCAGGTAAAGACATCTACGGACTCCCACTGATCTTCCATAGTGCCTATTCTCCTGATTGACTCAGTTTGTAGTTCTGTTAAGTCTATAACATATTTGGATAACACTATGGGTTCATCCGGCTGACATATGTTATAGGTCACAACCGGCTAATGGGCATAACATCCGGTTGAACTTCTTGTTGAACTAGCGGTCCTACTACCGGTTGAGATTCCTTCTGAATTTCTGGTTCAGACGTGTCTAACAACATCTAAGTACCCGGTTCATCATCATCCGAGTAATCTACTAAGATGCGCTTTAAGGAGAGCATCACATCACCAACTACAGTATCCGCCATGCCTCCATCCCATATAAACTCATCTGTACTATTGAAAACAGTTTCATCTTTACCTACAACATAATTATCCATGATATCATCACCAGCAGCAGGCATTAGCTCATCCAAATCAGGATTTTTAGGGATTCATATACCTGCATTGGACTTGAACATATGTGCCTCAGGCTCAGGCCTAACAGCAGCCACTGTCTCTTCATTCTTCTCTTCAGCCTGCATGACAACCACATAAAGGGGGGGGGGGGGACTAAAGCAACAACCACGTTGGTATCTTTTCCCACATCAGGAGTTATATGCAAAGAAATAACTACCGAAGATAATAAATGTTTCATACCTCCGTCTCTATAACCAACACTGCCTCTTCTTTTTTATCTTCAACCAAAAGGACATGAGCATCTGACTCGGGATCACATACAAACAATACCTCTTCATCCTTCTCTTCAGCCTGCATGACAACCACATAAAGGGGCAATTAAAGCATCAACCACATCAGGAGTTATATGAAAATAAATAACTACCGAAGATAATACATGTATCATACCGTTGTATCTATAACCACCACTGCCTCTTCCTTTTTATCTTCCTCCTGATGTACAACAACAGCAGCTTTAGGGTTACTAACCACCACCGTCTCTTCCTTTTTATCTTCCTCCTGCATTACAACATCATAAGGGGGGGGGGGGGGGAGATTAATGTTAGGTCCGAATCGCACACACACACACAATAAACGGAAGTAAGACACGAGAATTTAATGTGGTTCGGTCTCAGTGTAAGACCTACGTCCACGGGGGCGACTAGGGTTTTCTTTTTATTGAGTGATACGAATTACAAGTACAAGAGATCAATATATATATAGGCTAGCTAATTAGGGTTACACCCTTGATAACTTGCTAAACAAGATTAGTCAACTGGGCCTAATCAGGGTTAGGGCCGGCTAAGCCACCTCCCTTGTTTTCCTAAACGCAGCAGCCCTTAAATGGGCCGAAGGCAACATATGCCAACAATCTACCACTTGGTGTCTTCGGACCTCGAACTGCACCATCATCTCTTATGTACTTCTGTAATGAAAATCTCTCATGATCTTCAACGCACCCTAGTTACCACATGGCCTTCTCATCAATTAACCTGAAGGCCAGCTGAAGCTACACAAAGCTTCAGCTTATCCAGCGTCACAGATTTAGTGAACATATCTGCTAGATTCTTCGCACCTGGGATATTCTTCAAGCTTATCGTACCATCATCAATCAAACCCCTGACAAAATGATACCGCATCCCGATGTTCTTCGTCTTCCCATGATACACAGGATTCTTTGCAAGTTTCACTGCACTTTCGTTGTCACAGTATAGTGGATACTCGGACTGTCTCTTCCCCAACTCTTCAAGAAAAGTCTTCAACCAAACTAGTTCTTTACTTGCTTCAGCAACAGCCATGTACTCGGCTTCTGTTGTCGATAAAGCTACACTTTTCTGAAGTCTAGACATCCAACTTACTGTTGTACCTCCCACTATAAAGACATACCCTGTAGTGCTCTTGAATGTCTTCTTGCAACCACCTAGGTCAGCATCTGTATAACCCCTGAGAATTGCATTTTTCCTCCTGAAACATAGACACAATTTTGAAGTACCTTTCAAATAGCTGAGTAGCCATTTCACTCCTTCCCAATGTTCCTTTCCTGGATTTGACATAAAGCGGCTAACAACCCCAACGGCATGTGCTAAGTCTGGTCTTGTGCATACCATAGCATACATAAGGCTACCAATAGCGGATGCATAGGGAACTTTTGCCATATCTGCTCTTTCTTCTTCTGATCTAGGAGACTGGTCTTTGGTAAGCTTAAGATGGCTTCCCAAAGGTGTACTTCTTGGTTTGGTTTTCTCGTCATTCATTCTGAATTTCTCTAACACTTTCTCGATGTATTTCTCCTGAGATAGTGTTATAGACCCGTCCTTCTTGTTTCCGATGATGCTCATCCCAAGTATTTGTTTAGCTGGACTTAAATCTTTCATCTCAAATTCTTTGGCCATCTGCTTCTTTAACTTGCTGATCTCGTTCATATCAGACCCTGTAATCAGCATATCATCTACATACAAAAGTAAGATGATATAAGAGCTTTTGAATTTCTTCAAGTAGCAACAATGGTCACTTTCACACTTCTTGTACCCGGTTCTCTTCATGAAATTATCGAACTTCATGTACCATTTTCTGGGTGCCTGTTTTAGACCATACAAGCTCTTCTTCAAACTACAGACCAAATTTTCCTTTCCTTTGAACTGAAAACCTTTAGGTTGTGCCATATAAATATCTTCATCAAGGTCACCATGCAGGAACGCTGTTTTGACATCTAGCTATTCCAGATGTAGCCCCTCTGCTGCTACAATACTTGGAACCAATTTGATGGTAGTCATCTTCACCACAGGGGAGAAAATTTCATTATAGTCAATCCCCTTTTTCTGTTGAAAACCCTTGACCACTAAACGAGCTTTATACCGTTTAGACCCATCATGTTCTTCCTTGATTCTGAAGACCCATTTATTCTGTAGGACTCTCTTACCTGGCGGAAGCTTAGTTAAGACCCATGTCTTTTTCTTCATCAAAGAGCCCATCTCATCTTTCATAGCACGCTCCCACTGGAGCGAATCTTTCAGCTTAACTGCATCAGAGTAACATTCGGGTTCGCCATTTTCTATCAACAGAAGATAGTTAACTGATGAACCTGTTTTACCTGATGGACTATACCTTTCTGGCTTCTTTATCTTTCTGGTGGTGATCCTGACCAACTATCCGGTAACGAAGATAAAAGAAGCAAAGCTTGTACCTCATCATCAAATTTAATATCAACTGACAATAAACGGGATATAAGGGTGTTGAATTCATTCACATGAGAAGTAACAGACGCACCTTCCCGCATACGAGTGTTGACTAACTGTCTAGTAAGAAATACCTTGTTAGACGCGGAAGGTTTCTCGTACATGTTTGACAATGCTTTCATCAACCCACGAGCGGTAGTCTCATTCACAATGTTGAAAGCAACACTCTTAGCCAAAGTAAACCTGATGACGGCAAGGGCTTTTCTATCCATGTCGGCCCATTCCTTATCCTCTAGCTTTTCCGGTTTCTTGTCTGATGTCCAAACTGGAAATAGATCCTTCTGACAGAGCAAGTCCTCTACTTGCATCTTCCACCACACAAAATCTTGCCCATCGAACTTTTCAATCCTGGTCTTCTCGTCTTCTGTCATAACAACTAATAACAGAACTGATCGAAAGATCTGAATACTTGAGAAACGATACAACGGTTGCAATCTGCAACGAAAAACATGCAGGATCTGTTGCTGATGGCGACGGCGGCTAGGATTTCAGCGGCTGAAATGGCGGCTGATTGGAACCCTAGGTGGCGGCGGAAACCCGGCGACGGCGGCAGAAACCCTAGGCGACTCTAGGGTGGCGGCGGCGGCTAGGGTTAGTGATGACACACGTGCGATTGATCAAGAACCGTGGCTCTGATACCACTTGTTAGGTCCGAATCGCACACGCACACACAATAAACGGAAGTAAGACACGAGAATTTAACGTGGTTCGGTCTCAGTGTAAGACCTACGTCCACGGGGGGCAACTAGGGTTTTCTTTTTATTGAGTGATACGAATTACAAGTACAAGAGATCAATATATATATAGGCTAGCTAACTAGGGTTACACCCTTGATAACTTGCTAAACAAGATTAGTCAACTGGGCCTAATTAGGGTTAGGGTCGGCTAAGCCACCTCCCTTATTTTCCTAAACGCAGCAGCCCTTAAATGGGCCAAAGGCAACATATGCCAACAATTAAAGCATCAAACACAACATGAGTTATATGCAAATAAATAACTACAGAAGACAATAAATGTTGGATACCTTAGTCTCTATAACCACCACCGTCTCTGATGTGTTCGGAACGATAACTAAAACTACTAACAAAACCTAGACCTAATCCTAGACCTAGACACACTAAGTTAAACCCAGAAAACCTAAACTAAACCGAACCTAAACTAAACCGAACCTAAAGGCAAGTGTACCTGTCAGAAACAGTATAGCTACAGAAGTCCGGAATCGAACCCTAAGGACACTTGAACACAAGACTCTAACCTAGGACTCTATGAATGGGAAATTTGAATATTTTGATTTAAAAATAAATAGAGAATTAATTTAGCTAAATTGACTACTTCAACTACCAACCGACAACGGAGAAACTTAGGAGAAAATCAAGAACGAGAAAGGTACCACCTAGACCTAGAATCCTAATTAACATTAACGACCTCGCTCGGCTATGACAATTCTGATGGAGGCTAATTCACCTTTTAAGTCCTTCTTAGCAAATGATCCTAACGTTTGAACAAGAGTTCACCTTGTGGGTACATCCTACCTCAACTAGACCTAACCACCCTCGAAACAATCTAAGACACCCTAGGCTAGCAGGAACTACCACTAATTAGCACAATTGATACGGAATAACAAGCTAACTAATTTTCTATGACATCCCTCTCTAGAGGCAATGTGATCCTAATCCATTAACTAACCCGACTACCCGACCCAGCTATCACCTCTCGGATTGTCTAACTAGAGCAGCACACAAGATTCAAGGAATTCACCAAATTACTGAACTATGATCAACTAAATTAGCTAACCAAATCAACTACAAAATCACAGTCACGCAATTGATTACCCAACCCAAACCGGAGACATTCGCAGATTGAGCAGTTTAGTAGATTAATTACAACCCTAATTCAAGTGGTCATATGCATACTATTATGATAACAATGGGATTTAAAGAAACATTACATCAAACAAATCATCATAGCCAAAAGAAAGTCATAAACATTAACTGTTCATCATATCGGTCTAGGCGGTGATAAACGCCTAGCCTACTACAATCATGTTTACAGCAGAAAATATAATAAAGTTTGAGTCTTTGACAATAAACATGATAGAAAACTAGAGTTTAATGGGAAACAAAAAAAACCGAATGAACCGGATTATGAATTTGGTAGAATGATTGTCTCTTCCGTCCAAAAGCTCTCGAAGTCGGCTAGACTTTAGATCCCCGAATGTTGCCTCTGTCGCGGTAGGGTTTGAATGGGGTCCTATTATTTGTGTGAGAAGGAATTATTATTCCTTTTAAAATTGTGTCAGACTCCCTCGAATTAATCTAGGGATGAGGAATTGATACCTAGTACGCGGACCGGTATCCGTATCCACATATTCGGTACCTGGACAGGGACCTCATTTTATCAATTTTCGGGATCGATACCGGGAAAATAAAAAAATACCCGGTTGGGTACTGGTACCCGAAAATAGGTTATTTTATTTAATAAATAAAAACACATAAAACATATATGATAACTGAAGCATCGTGCGTCGATCATCAGATCAGAGAGTTATACACGAACGCCGATTAAGAAGCGTACCAGATACGAGGGTCGTTGCTAAAAAAAATCATTTATATATGAGCTTAGTTTATTAATTTGTACCAAGTTTGATTTGAAGTAGCATGTTGAACATATAAATCTAGGCAAGTGTCAGCACCTATTTGTGGACCACAAAGAAGATTACGAGTTATTTATCGGTACTCTAATATCAATATAATTTTATGATGGTCTTAATATCAATTCATGTGGGATTTGCTAACCGGGTATCAAACATGTATAGTACCTAAATCCCAGTACCTGGTACCCGTACCGATATATTAGGTACCGGGATCGATACCCACTTTTTGTTTAAAACGAGACCGGTACCGGTCAGATACGACTACGGTACCCGTGCTCATCCCTAAATTAATCTTCAAAGAATTTGTTTCGGCCTTCAATTCCTAGAGCAGCCCTCCATAAATTCTTCACATTTAATTTCTTTTGCTTAACCCAAATTAAATAACATTTCGCAGCCCACTTGATACATTTTTTCGAGGTAATAGTTTGTAAACTAGAAATTAATACTCCATCGTGGACTATGTATCTGGCTCCTCATCCGAATTCACTTTAAATCATAATGATTTTCACATAATTACAGTTAAGCCATTGATCTTATTATAAATTTGACGCTGGTACTCCATCTTTAGTGATTTATTTTCTTCCAGCCCTCTATCTTTGATGTAATGCCATACAATCCCCTTGGCTTTTATAAAAACCTAAACACAATCATATGAAACTATTTTGAGCACAATTGACCTAATAAACACAATTAAAAATAAAAGACTCAAACTCACACTAAATTGGTACAAAAATGACTCAATTATTATACAAACTACATAGGACAAAGTGTCTGCATCTTCGACAAGAGATGATTTTTTGGACGAGCGTGTATGCTGAGGTTTACAAGGAGCGAAGGCATGAATGGAATGAAACTGACATTTGGGAGATTGCCCAAAATCGGTACCGACAAACCAAATGTACAAGTTTTAACCATGTTGGTAGTTGGGTTATTGCTCAGGGAACTGAATTTATAGATTAAATGTGGTAGTTGGGTTATTGCTCAGGGAACTGAATTTATTGCTCAGGGAACTGAATTTATAGATTAAATGTTTTAGGTTTAATCAGACGGCTCAACGTTGATTTGTTCTTGGTGTGTTTTACAAGGTTCAGCTTATCTTTCGACCTGGGAGGGCATGGGCTTTTGGCATGTGTCATGATGATGACCTGCTATGCCACACCTAGAACATGATGGTGGCGTCTTTTCCTCGCCTTGAGATGGAATTCTTTTGTTTGCACGGGGTCGACTGGCTTGGAGTTTGTTCATGAGTGGTGGCTGGAGGTTAATTAGGTCATCTGGCCTCTCCCATACCGATTCATCAGGTAGAGGCTTAATTGAATCCCTGTAAGTGCGTTTATAAAGATCCCTCGTAAACCAAACCAGAGCCCAATGACTGACATCATTTTGCTTTAAAAATCTTGACACCGCGATAACATGACCACAAGGTAACCCAGATAGCTGCAATACACGATAAGAGCATGTTCTGTTCTCCAGATCAACTAAACCTGTTCTTAACCTATCCGCTACCTGGAAATGACTAAGGTCAATACCAGAGACTTTCCAAGTCGCACAATGTGGTATTTTTTTACCAATTTTTTTGGTGGCCCAATCTGTAAGAACTTTATTAGGGTGTTCAGCTGCAAATTAATATTCACAAAAATTTATATTATATAAAGGAATTATCTAAAGCAACCACGTACAACCAATGTTGAAAATAAAGTAATTACTTTTTATAGTGTAAATGAATTACCGGCTTTCTGTCATTGTTCATAATACCACTCTTGAACGGATGCACGAAAGAACTCTAGAAGTTTGGTGATTGGCATATGTCTGGAATTAACGGAGAGGGCGTTCATTGATTCAGCACTATTGGATATCTTAATATTGAATCTGGCACTTGGTGAGTGAGCTCTGGACCACTTGGAGATATCAGCATTTTCAAGAATATCCTTGACATGTGGGACGGTGTCACACAATTCCTTCAAACTTTCTTCACAATCGGATATTCTGTAGGCTTTACATGCTTTCCACCACATAGTTTTTTGTTTTTTTGGAAGTATTAGAACTCCCCAAATTTAGATTCATTAAAAGATGACGACAACAAATGACGTGAAATGCTTGTGGAAAAACGTTTTGAACACCCAAAGAAATTGAAGCAGCTATATCTGAAACAACTGATAATGGCTCCTGGTTCCCAATACAATCTTTGAGCTTTGACAAAAACCATGTCCATGATTTACCACTTTTAGTTTTACTAATCCCATACGCAAGTGGTAAAATCTGATTGATTCCACCCATGGCCATAGCCAAAAACATTGTACCCTTAAATCACCCTTCAGATGTGCCCCATCAACGATAATAATTGGCCTTAAAAAGTTTATGTAACTTTGGACATGAAACAAATAAACACCAAAATTGTCCTTGTTAAAAACAAGATATGTGTGGGAAAAGGGAAAACTTTGATTTAGTTTTGTAATTACAACAACACCAATAGCCATAAAACGCATTTCAAAGCGATTTTCATTGTCAACCAGTATATCGGTGACCGTACCAGGATTTAACAATTCAAGGTTGTAGAAATAATATGGTAACTGACGGAATGAATCACTACTGGTCCCTTGTAGCATTTCAAGCGCATAAGATTTACCGCCCCGAGCTTGAGGATAGCTAATCTGTATCTTGTACTTTTCACGAATATCGTGGATAATCTCCTTGCCACAATACGTCCGACCACCCATATGCAAACCATCTTTAATCAAGTGGGCTACTACGTTTTTATTAGCGTGACGTATATGGGGATATGTCCGTGTCTTAGAGCAAGTGTGATGGTTGTTGAAATGTTTTACATAAAATTTATGTGATTGACTATACTTGTACGATCAAATAACCCATTCGCAATGAGTGGAAAGACAAACCGCTTGGTATCTTTTCGTAGATGACTTCACAACTTTTATCTGGAATGAATCTTCAACACACATTAATCCAGCATGTAACTTCAAGTCATCCTTATCTGTAAAAATAGCTCCTTCATAAACACGTGCATTAGCAAAAATCTGTTTCTTAACTTTTCCAACAATATGTGGAAAAGACGGGTGCATTGAGATGGGTTTAAAAACACTATCTGGCTTCCCATAAAGATTAACATATCATGGCCATTCAATAAGGAGTTGATTGTTTAAATCAGGAATTTTCTCCTTATTTTTAGTATGTGTTGTTGAGGAACCAACATGGTTCGTCAGCAACATAAACTGTGTAGACCACATCAGGACTTTGTTGAATCATTTTAAAAAATATTTTAACATCATGATCATCAACTATATCAATAGGATCCGTAAAAGTTGACATTTTATAAGAAATCCATGATATATTGCTAGTGAGTGACAATTCAGAAATCAGCTTCTGAATATCCAAAAAACTCATTCCAAAATTGAAACATAAAATACGTTTAGTACATTGATAAGGTTGATGATCAAACGAACCATTATTAATTACCCATCTCCCACCAACATAAACAACAACGTAAACACACGACATTGTATAAAACATATAAAGTTCACTAGTTTGTTTGTAGGTAGGGCTCAAGATTATGGTTCTTTGTAACATAACAATACCTATGTATGGAAGATTGCACAGACCGGAAAGATTTAGCCTTCCACCACCTGAGAGGGTGCCTGCGTGCCGGCTATATTTAGTCATCGGCTCAACCAGCTGAGTTTAGCCGGCTGAAGTGTATTTAAACGCTATTACATTTGGGTATTATACAGAGACACGTGTCAGCCTCGGGTCCTTCGGTGGGGAGCCTAGCGGGTTACAGGGATATAGAGTTGTCAATTTTTAATTGGTCTAAGGTGGGGTCTAACTATTAGCCGGAATGTCAGAATATCAAATGTGTCAGTTCCCCATCGAAACCTTCGCGGAATTTTTTAGTCAGGAGTGGTGATTTGTCAGTGTACCATTGGTTTGGTCATTTTGGTGAAGTCTAAATTTAGGTGCTCAAAGTTTGATTTTCAAAGTCAAAATTGGTCATTTTCGTGATTATCCCTTAAGATAACATGCATTCCTATACAACTATAAAGTTCATAAGATCATCATAGTCTTAAGGAAGAATCCCAAATAATCAAAAATACGTATTAAAAGTCAAGGTTGCAAAGAACCTCCCCCCCCCCCCCACACACACACACACACACAAGGAAGTTAAAAGTTAAAATAATATGCAAGCACTTATGAGATCCAGAAATCATTCACATAAACCATCTACCATAGCCAAAGATAAACAACAAAAAATATAAACCATAAAAACATCCACTCAAACCCAGAAATGACTCGCAATGGAAAGGCCTCAATTATGAAAGGTAAACAATTCGTAAAACACCATTAATCCATCTTGTGAAAGCCCCAAATATAGAAGATAAACAAACCGCAAAACACCTTTAAAAAATCATCTATAGAAATCAAACACTTTTAAGAATTACAGAAGCAAAAAGCCCCAAATAAAATCGTTAAAAACCCTATGACATCCATGCTGGCTAAACGTTAATATTAAACGTTCACCATCACCGGAGATCAACGACCACGATAGAAGCCAGAGATATAAAATGGATTAGAAAGATAAAAGAATCGATAGAAGGAAAATAGAGGAATCTATAGAAGCAAAACTTAAGACAACAATAGTAACCAATAAACGCACATATCCACATACATAAGGAGGCACTATGCTCAACGGAGGAAGAAAACCGCCCGGAGCAGGTCGAAGATAGAGAGGGTGGATTCAAACTCTAAAAGAGTCAAATACGATTTGCGTCCCTGTGGTTTGTTAATTTTAACTACATGAGTTCATTTTTTGGATTATTAACAAATCTCGTCTGAGTTTTTTGCTGCCATTTGAGTCCTTACGACTAACAGAGTTAAATTTTTATGTTAACTCTAAGGGTATATCAGTCATTTCATATACAAGGGATTGTTTATGTAATAATTTATAGATAGTGTATTTTAAATTCCAACAATTTGAAGGGACTCTTTATGTAATTTATAAAAAAAAGAAGATAAATCCCTTCATCAAGAAGAAGATCAAACTTTCTCAACCAACACAAAATCTTCTGCCGGAAGACCGCCACCACCTGTCTCCGCCTCTATACCGTCGTGCGGGAAGACCTCGACAAAAGGTAAGCAAGAGTCTCTCTCTTTCTCCTCTCCTTTATCTCTGCACCGCCATCTCTTTCTCTCTTATCCCTCTACTCCTTCTCCCCAACTCGCAACCACCACCGACGGTGACAATACCCCAACCAACAAAATAGGTTTTTAAAAGTTGTTTCTCTCAACCAAAAACTTAAAATTCAGATGCAATACTGTTGACGTTTCTAATTCAGATCCATCTGTCAAATTCGGCGTTAAATCATTCGATCTCAATGACAAATTGAAACTGGAACCCGAAGAAGGTTCCGGCATTAATTGAGCTGCTAGAGTAGTCGATATTGAAGGAGGAGGAGAAGAATCATTATGACGTTTGTTGAAGGTTGAAGATCGTTTAGTCATTTAGTGAGTGGTGCCGTTGATTGGAATTTTTAGTCGGTGAACAGTAATTTGTTCTCTCCTCCATTCACAACAAAACCCTTATATTTTAGGGACAACAGTTGTTCTCTTTCAATCATATATAAGGCAGACCCTAAAAACAGTTGTTCTCTATTCACAAAACAAAACCTTATATATGATTAAAAAAAACTGTTGTTCTCTTTCAATTGTAACTAAACCTTAAATTTTAAGGACAACTGTTTCTTTTATCAAATATAAGGTGAACAACAATTTGTTCTCTCTTCTATTCACAAGAAAACCTCAAATTTTAGGATCTGCCTTAACATATTTATGGGGATGAGCTCTGAATGCTCTAAAGAGAAAGACGTTTGTAATAGGCACTACTAAAAAAAACAGCTTTCTTGACGCACAATGCGCGTCAAGAAAGGTTCCAGATGACGTGCATTTGCGCATCAAGGGAGACCATGTCAAGAAGCTTCTTGACGCACAAAACGCATGTCATCCCGTTTATGACGCGGAAACTATGACGCGCAAAAATGGGCGTCATAAACATGTGTCATAAAATGAGTGTCATGGAAGCCTCGTCATAAATGATGATGACACGCAATTTTGCGTGTCATGGATTTAAAAAAATAAAAAAATATATTTTATTTTTAAAATCATCCGTTTCCACATTAAATGACAATTAACTTGAAAAGTACAAAATAAAATACATATATAGCAAAATGATTCTTTCATACAACTACTAAGAATTCAAAAGTTAACAAAAGTATTGTTTACATTGATACAATATGGCTTCTCTTATTTAGTTTCTTGGGCAACTTGAAATGCTTTATGTGGTTCAAAAGCCTCTCATATAACTTCTTTCAAATTCACCTTAAGCTATCATAAAGTCATTGTATGTATGCCTGCAAAATAAAGAACGTAGATCATGAGAAGAAAGTTATCAAACAATAAATGTAAATTCAGTTGTTCTTAAAATACAACCTTAGCTCAAGCGGGCCACCAAGGTTTGAGCAGGTTTTGTCATCTGTTAGATAAAAGGCATTCCATTTAACATCAAGTGTTATAGATGTACATGGAAAAGTAGGTTATCGACCTATCTGATTGTAGTTCATAATTCAAAAGTAGGTGATCAACCTATTAAAATGCAGATCAAAACAGAGGTTCACACCATTAGTTTTATTTATGCATATGTGACTACTAAACAAACATCAATTTTGTTCACAACACATAACTAGAAACAAATACGGTTTCAAATTCGAAATATAGTAATAACACAATAACAAGAAACAATTATCATAAGCAAAATCCATTTACAGTTCCAGTGGCGGATCCAGACTTTTAAGTGAGCGGGGGCAAAAAAATTTATTAACTCAAATCAAGTGTGGTCAAAATGGTTAACGAAAACAAATATGGTTAAAATGACAGGAAAAAATAACTCACACTTAGTTTATTTAACATATTTATAAATCACTTCATATTTATTTATTTAATGAAAAAATATTATAATAAAATATTTTTGATCAAAACTCAAATACAATGTAAAGAAAAAAAAAGCAATCATACTATATTTGTGTAATAAAACAACAAAATCCGTTAGCAACTATTCAATTTAATCCGTTTTAATATTTCTTTAACGGTAAATTTAGATCACTGACGGGGTATATTATACCACTCATCCGATCATCTCCAATCCCATCAGGAGAAAATCCACCACTTGTGAGAAAACCCCTTGCCCAACTTGTAACTCCCCAATTTTTTATTCTTTTGTTACAAGTGAGATTGAAACCCAAAATCTCTTGATAACGGGTTATACACCTTTACTATTTCTTGGGTTCAAGTCATTGTTACCAATGACTTGAACCCAAGACATTGTAATGGAGAGGTCTTGGGTTCAAGTCCCACTTGTAACAAAAAATAAAAAAACTGGGGGTTACATGTTGGGCCAGGGGGTTTTCTCATCTAAGGGTAAGTTTCCTCCTGATGGGGATTGGAGATGATCGGGTGGGTGGTGTAATATCCCCGTCAGTGATCCAAATTTGCCGTTAAAAAAAAAACTAAACTAATGAATGTTAATCCGTTATGATTCATTTAAGGTTTTAATTTAAATGAAATATAAATATCTGTGTGTAAGTTTTTTAAGTACCTTAAAATATTTAATGTTAAAATAATAATGAATCAAATCATCTGGCATGCTAGATGACAACTTGCTTTATCTCTCTCTCTCTCTCTCTTTATAGCCTTTTATTTATATTATATCTTTTAATACGTGTACTTCATCTTCTTCTCCATCAAGATTGCCTCCATTAAAACTCCTTCGTCTTCTGCATTTTTTCATGAAATCAAAACCAGGTAACCATAAAAAAAATTGATTTCCTTCTCTCTCTCCCTCTTCACAGGGGCCTTTAAGTTTTTATTAAAGGGGCCTTCTAAAAAACACTCAAAATTTCCCACTATACAGATAAATCTCAGCGGGTGCCTTGCCCGCCGCTGAAGCACAAGTAAATCCGCCCACAGTTCACAAGGACCATCTAAAGAAACTCATACCTATTTGCTGAAACTTTGGTCATCAACCACAGGTTTCATAACTCCATTCTCTTCCGGAGAAACTGGCCGCCTTCTTGCGGATAGCAACATCCACACGAACATACCCACAAAGCTTCCTAAAGCTCCTAATCCAATCCCGAGTATGAGGGCGGAAAGAATCTTCATAACACAATCAATTTTCTCATGAATCTTGATCTCATTTTCTTCCCCCTTTTTTGCACACAACCGGATCCAACGGTTCACAATGCATCCAATCCGGCGATCTTCGATTTTTGAAGATCTAAGAGTACACATTATAAAGTTGTGAAGAGCTACCGTTAGACGAACTTAATACCACAAAAAACCTCTCATTTTCAGGCCAGATTTTGGGCAAATCAATCTGCTGCCACGTCAAAGGACCAAGCGACCGGTTTTCCCCAAACTTACTCAACTGAACCTCAAACCGCCTCAAACCCGATTCGTAACTTACGTAAAAGTAGGTCAAATACTGTTTAGAGAGGTTTTTTGTGACAATTCGTCTTTTCAGAACTTTTCTTGATTTAACCTAAACCTAAACTGATGTAAATGTTGTGTGAACATTTATTGTAGACTGTTATAAATATTTTGTGAGAGTTTATGTGATTGACTGTTATAAAGATATATATATATATATATATATATATATATATATATATATATATATATATAAAGGGTGTATTTAGAAAAGAATGTGTAAATATATGTATGTGGGTAATATAAGAAGAACGGTTTTGTAACCCTTATATTTGTATAAAAATATACGTGTACGAATAATATATTTTGTCTTATCGTACGATATAAACCTTCTAAACGTTAGTATTATATATATTTATAGAAATATATAAAAATATATATAAACATATAAGTACTTTTGAGTACACGTTATTGATATAACTGTACAATTGGTTATGTATATATTTATATGCATATACAACATTTTATTATTCGATTTCATAAACGTATATTATTGGTCGGTAACATATTCTTTACCGACATTCGTAATCGTTATGATTTTGGCTATGTGCCTTCCTCGACTCGTTTTTGTAACGTCCCAATTCTCTTATATGATTCTTTTAAATGAAATGACTTGTTTATACGGGGAGGGTCGGGTTTGTGCGGTTAGCGAACGCACCCCGACGGGTTTAGTAAAACTCTAACATAGTTAGTAAGTTGTGTCTTGTAGCTAGATGGACCTTCACTAAAATTAAAGGTTAAAAAGGGTAAATATCAAGTTTAGGCATAAATCAAATAAGAAGAAAAGTAGGGGGTGGAATGTGTAACATTTAATTAAAACTAGACAAAAAGAAAAGTCTGGGGATTTACCCCAGACGTGTTTCGCGAACCAGGAGGGGGAGGAACAAGGAGAAAACTTGGTTCTTGAGGAAATCACCAAATTGAACCAAGTTGGAGGAAGATTGAGAAGGGAACCATCGAAATTGGGCTTAGGAGATCATCTAGTTGCGATTTCTTTGTCCAATCTGAGTTTTTCTAGTCAAGTAAGTGGGTTCTCAAGTTATGTGATTTCATGGAATTTGATTTTAGAGTAAATTGATGTAGGAGGGTTGTAGTATATGTGTTTTTATGTCAAGATGATGCATTATTTCACCCTGCATCTCCATGTTTCCATGATTTGTTAGTAAAATTGAAATGGGTGAGAAACCCACCTCATTTGGTCGAAATTGTGATAGATGGGAGGAGTGGGTTGGATTTCTAAACCATAGTAGTGTGATCTGTGTAAAAGATTTGACATTTCTCATGTTGCATAATGAAGCTATGTATGTATAATCAAGAATGGTTTGATGTGATAAGCTAAGAACTTCATAATTATAGGAATGTCAAATGTGCACACCAAGTGTTTGATAAAACGTCTAGGTGAAAGATGATGAAAGGTTAAATTGTTTTCTTATGCTAGACTTGTGTGCTATGTGATATCAATGAGATGGTGTGCTTGAATATGGTAAATAACAAGTAAAGATAGATTCTTGATGTTAATCATGTGTGCTAGTTGTTGTTAAAAGATGGGGTAGGAAATCAAGTGTAGAAACACTTGACATTTGCTGGAGTAAGTTTGTGTAACGTAAGATTTGGTTAGTTATGCATATTACATAACATCGATTATTGCATATGTTTGTGATGCTAGACCCATGGTAACTAGTAATAGGACGTACATGTCCCCAAAGATGGAATAGACTAATGAACCTAGGTGAGTTTGAGTAAAATCTGTGATTTGACCCATTTGGGGTAAGATAGATTGAATTGGCCCTTTTGGGTAAGAGGGGAAGCTATGCTTCCGAAAGAATGGCCTTCGGGCAGGAGTAGAGGTAGAACTTGATGCAATTCGAGTGTAAAATGGGTAAATCCTATTTTGTAAATGAGTGATCTTGACGAATTCATGAAAACGGGTCAAACGGGTTGGGAAATTTATTGATTTGATCTTTGTAGGTTGATCCTAAGAATGTTGTGGAGAAATTAATGGAAATTGTTGTGATATGCACTAGATGGAAGGAATTGAGGTAAGTTGGCTGAAATTGGTTATGTGCAGGAAATTTGGTACTTGGCCAAGAATTTGGCTAAGTATGAAAACAGGGGAGTTCTGGGCGGATCCCTGGAAATCCTTCTCCAAGCGTATCGCTTGGAGAGTTGTAACCAGGAGGCGATACGCCTAAGTGGTAAGCGTATCGCCTGAAAATGTAGAGTTTCTAGGCGATACGCCTATAGCAGTATATTACGGAATTTTATTTATTTATTTATTTTATGCTACAATAGATGAATGTAATCACTAATGGTCACCTTTTGCTAATACGTTACTGGTAATTGGTGGCAGGTGGTAGGGATAAAGTGGGAGCGGGTCAGGATTGAGCAATTTTTGGAAGAAGAACCGAACACGAATCAAGGGTTAGATGATATGGAAGGCCAATGTACTTCTATTTTGTTTAAATGGCTGTGTACTCTGATACGTTGATTAGGATGACTCACTTAATATTTTGTGTAAACTAACGTAATGATAGTCAAGTATGGACCCGCTTATTTATAAAAAAATTTAGGGGTCGTTTTCTCATTTCGAAATTTAAAAGATAGGTAATGGGTTGTTACAGTTTTGGACTTCTTATCTTCGTCATGTCATAGTTCACATCGTCTATCTTTCACCGTTTGTCTAAACTTAGTCGTTTTCAAGTAAACACACACTTATGTATATATGCTCGTTAGGTGTTTGATTGAGTACACAAGACCTGCTATTTGCTACTGGCTGTTGTTATTTATCTGGAATTTGCTGTGCACCCGAAGGTGAGTTTCACGGCCCCATTTTTACCTATTTTAATCCTGTTGGGGGAGATTAACATGAATACACTTGAACTGTTAGATAATTATATAACCTGAATGATAGTGTCACACTTATGATAAAGTCCTCACTTTTAGAGTTAGTGTTAATGTGACATCAGCGGGAACTTATTTAGTAGATCTATTGGGTTTGACAGCCCCACCCGGGTCAGTCGTGCTGACACGATTGGATATCGAACGGGTGTTATAAACTTCTTAGTCTTAACGAGGTACAATTTAAAGGCTTAGCTTCAGTAACTAGATAGCTAGTTTATTTAGTCAAACGTGCACTGATTTCTTGAAAATAACCTAG
Source organism: Deinandra increscens subsp. villosa (assembly GCA_039602395.1). Lineage (NCBI taxonomy): Eukaryota > Viridiplantae > Streptophyta > Magnoliopsida > Asterales > Asteraceae > Deinandra > Deinandra increscens. Next base: position 97,310,059 of record JBCNJP010000017.1, on the reverse strand, counting down.
CTAGCTATTGATATATTATCTGGATTTGATTTTAGACTGAACTTGAACTTAAACTTGAACTTAAACTTGAACTGTTGTTGAACAGTCAACCTTGAACTTAAACTTGAAATGTCGATGAACAGTTGTTTTACACTGAACTGGGACTGTTGTTGAACAGTCGATTTTACATTAAACTGAAGCTGTTTTTGAACTGATAAACCTGTGAACTCACCAACCTTTGTGTTGACACTTTTTAGCATGTTATTTCTCAGGTTGCGGATGTTCGAGTATCACGAGAAATACGCATGCATGAGTATTTGAAACACTTTTAGTGTCTTTGGACAAGTCACGTCACCTTGGGTGACGATGTTTTTACTTAGAATATTATTTGTATTTACGCTTCCGCATTTGTAAAACTCTGAATTTATATTTTAATGAAATATGAAACGCCTTTATTAATTATTTGTCGTTTGGTGTAACTAATGGATGGCGATCCCGGTTTGTCACGCTCCTTGCGGTGCGTTACCGCGCATGGGATTTTTGGGCGATGTGAATCTTTTGACCCCGTCGGTAAACCTGCACTGAACCCTAGCAAAAATGCATATGTCCAGGAAACCCAAGCCAAAGCCACCTTTGAACATCCTGATGTTTTGTGTTTCGCAGACACCCTTTTATAACACTTTCATACTTTATCTTACTTTTGGAGGCCAGTTGGACCGATGTTTTGACCAGAAAGAAATTTTGACTCATAAAGCGCACGCACACCAAGGAGATTGAGCATGTCGGTGAGCTTCAAAATGAAGATTTCCCTAACAAGGCGTTTTACTCTATGGGATTGTATAATCCTTGACATGTTCATTTCGATATCTATTTATGTGAACTCGTAGCCAAATCCTGTCTAGCATGCCGTATGTGTTTCTCTCTAAATTTTATACTATCCATTACGTCATTTGCATCCTCCCTGCTGGTATCTCCACCAGTGCCAGTTTAAACTCACATCTCATTCTTGGAATGTGTAGTTGCGATTATCATAAGCTTGTTATCCCATCACTTTTTGATATTCGGTACCTCATAGTTACACTTTTATTTTCTTGGATCTTCACTCTAAATTTTTGGATTCTTTAGCAAAGTAATGTGCATGATGATATGTTGTATTATACTGAACTCGAACTTGAATTTTAACTTAATTGTCTATGTGATTTCTTGAATGATTCTTAACAGAATTGAGTAATTCTTTTCTAAAACAAACTGCTACGTGTTACCTTTTAAATGGCAATGAGCTCTCGATTGGATTTCTCTTTAGACATCAGTCCTTTTGCCATAAATATCAGTGTGTTACCAGTTAAATTTTAGTATGTGAGCAACTGTTGAACCATTTTAACCGTGATAACTAGTTTGTTTGCTTCTGATCTTCTAATGAGAGATGTTTATAAAACATACATGTTTATGCATGCTAAAATTTGACAATCTAATCCTATGTTTAGGGTATATAAATTGATTAATCATTGAAGTGCTGGTTTGAACATAAGTTGAGTAGAATTGCATGATTAATTATGTGATGAAACGTGTTAGTAACTAGAAAATGACATGTTGTGAATGTATTAACTTGATTGGGTATGCAAACCATACACCATACAAAGTCCTAAGTCTCCTACCTCGGTGGGAATGACAAGATTGTATGAAGTTGCCCCGTCAACTTTGCACCGTATGGGTTGTGTTGGTTAGTTTATGAACTTATATGCTAGAGATATGTCGTGTTAGGGTCTTATGGTAGTATATAAGGTGTTGGGACAATTATATGCGTTGTATGGTAAAAACCTTCATAATAGATTGCATGCTATTTGAATGTTATTATGAATCATATGAACTTAATTGGTCATAACTCCATAAAGTACTAAATCAACCAATGGGTTCCCATGTTAACTTAATTATTCTTGTGTAATTCTATGCTATTTGCTAGTTGGTGGGAACATTCAGACGTTTATGTTTTCGTTAGACAATGGGACTATTAAACAAACACCGATTGATTTTATGCACCCCCAATTTTGCTCATACTCATATCCCTTTCTCTTCAACTCACCTGGATTATTGGTGAGTGCGAATACGTTAATGAAACGAGACACCGAATGGGAATCTCACTCCCGCATTTAGTACAATAGCTAGAGATTATTCAAATGTATTATGATTCTTCTTCGTATTGAAATTTTGATTTTGGATACTTATGTATCATGTTACTCTTTTCGGCTTTGCCACTTGTAACGCCCCATTCCTTATTTCACGTATTAACATCATTTCAATGATCAGAGTTTGAAAATTTCATAATATACTATTAATTCCTTCAACCATTAACACACCACATTTACAAAATCAAGTGTTTACCACCGTTAACTTCATAGTAGTTTAACCCAAACTGTTTACATCAACAAGACATATACATCCGGTTCCCAAAATGTATGGTGTTCGGTTCCATGATTCCATGATTCGATCCTGACCCTTCTACTGCTAATTACCTGCTATCAACACTAGTAACACATTAGTATTGAATTAGGACCATAAAACGTTAGTATAAATACGAGAAAAACATCAGAAAACTGAAGTTCAAAACAGCAGCCACCGTAGCTTACTCTGCCACCGTAAGCTACGCTGGGACTGCTAGCTTACGCTGGCTCAATTCTGTGCCACGGTGGGGTTTTTGAGCTAGTGGCCACCGTAAGCTACGATGGCACCGTAAGCTACGGTGGCACCGTAAGCTACGATGGTCACAGCTCACATACTCCCTTTTCTCGCATTTTGATCAATCCATGCCACTTTTTAGTGACCCAAACCCATCATTGTGCACCTGTGATCATAATGTACACAAACACAACATCGAAATGGCCCTTTTTCAAGGTTAGCACCTAGTTATATCCAATAATTTAGTTATGGGTTCCCATTCCCAACCCATTTAACCCGTTAAAACACCCATAAGTTCTCAGCTTGCTTACAATCACACCACCTGCAAATTGCCATCATATTAAGGCCTTGGCACCTGCAGGTGGTGCCAACTGCTCTATTCTTTTGGCGAGACAAACTTGAGGACTAGAACCTCATAGCTCCTCAAGTGTCCATTTGCTACAGCTCAACCCAAACGGGTCATCATTTACTGCAATTCCGCTTGATCCTACTTTGTGATCATTACCCTTACTCTTATTGCTATCAATTAAACTCATCACGTCATTCATAATTTGACTCATAGATGCACAACTGTAATGTATAACCAAATTGTTGCACAAATGACTAACCGCTACGTGTTACATTACTACATTAAGTTGGTTGCAACATACCAAACAGTCACATTAAAACTTTTAGTATATCACACAAGATGATATACATTCATCTTTACCCAAAGGGGTCACATTATAATGCTCCACATAAACACACACTGTAATTCATCATATTTACCCTCACCTCGGTCATTAATTATATTCCCTTTATACACATACTTTCATTTAACATAATTCATATATATATACACAACATAACCCAAATGGGTGATATTACTCGACCACATAACATCATTCGATAATATGGCTTCAATTTCTATTTGCACGAAGGGTTAAGTAACAAGTTAGAAAGCGTGAATGAACTCATTCTAACATGTTCGACCCGTTAGCCCCAACTATAAAATTACCCGTTTATACTGCTCCCAACCATGACATTTCCATCTTACACATTGCCCTTGGCACAAATACAATTGTACCAAGACCACTTAATCATTCAAAGAAGCATTCTAGGATCATCATCACTCATGAATCTCTAAGCATGCCTAAGTTTTACTCTATGGACATTCACTTACTTCCAGCTTAACCCAATCGGGTCAGAATCCACCCATCTCATAACATTCATGTAACACAATCAATCTTATACTTTCATCTTTAACATTTCACTTTCTATAATAGCAGCTAATAAAAGTTAAATTAGGATTACTCACATCCCTTATAGTAATCAAATATACCGCTACATGTTACCTTTAGGATTTTTCCTTGCCTTCACGTCGTTGACCCGAGCTTCCTCTCGCTTCACCTATCATCATTCATGGCTTAGTATACCATTACACATTCATAATTTACATAATCCACAAACCAACACTCAATCAAGCTTGTGAATTCAGCATATACAACTTATCATTCTCATTTAAGCATTTCATCGAGCACCTAGTGTGCACACATTGTTTTCTTCTTGATAAATAGCCTACACATTTCCATTCCATCCATTTTTTCATCATAATTCATCAAGTTTCAGCTTTTACACTAGATTAAACACTTTTATCAAGTCTATTAGCATACATGAACCCCAATTAACCAACTCAAACCATCCATTCTCCATGTATGTCGATTTCTATAAGGTGGGGTTTAACCCCACCAAAATTTCTACTTGTCACACACAAAATCAATCATGCAAGGTAGGATTTAGCTTCATCTAGCCTCAATAACACATAACAATTCAGATTTCAACACCAATTTAACCTCTAGATGAAACCCATAAAATCACCCTATCATAAAAACACTTACTTGACAAGATTTACCAAGATCTAAGATGGAAATCGTGATGTAGGAAGCCTCCCAAGCCTGAATTCGACTTCCCTTGCTAAAACCTCCAACACACAAGCTTCAATTTAGGATTTCTCCTCAAGAACTAGGTCTTCACTCTCCACTCTCTCTTTGTGTTGCGATCTACAGGTCTGGGGAATACCTAGACTTGTTTATATCCTCTATTTACTGCTTTGGTCCCTCAAGGTTCTATCTTTTATAAAAATCCATCCAAATTTCTAATTTACATCTTAAGTCCTCCCACATTTCTCTAGTTAACCATCTATAGATAAAGTTAACTTAATAACTAGGAATCCCCATTACACAACCCGGTTAAATATCTTAATCGCTTATTCAACCCACAACTCAAATTTACACATAAATAAACAATACACTCAAATCATTATGAAATTCGGGATGTTACACCACTCAACACTATTCCCGTAATACAGTCGTTCTGCTTTTCTCAGAGTAACGCTTGATCACATCAACCATCCTCTATACTTTCATTTTGAGTTCCTTTTGAAATTCTTCAAAGATTTGACATCTCCTCAACATGTTGTAAACATTTTGATCATAACATCCATCACTCCTTTTGAAGTAGGAAACCTGAATTCTTTCGAGACGTTTTCGTCTATTCGACTCTTCAAACAATTGTCATTGATTTAAATTTCGGGACAAAATTCTTTCAACAAGGGGATGATGTGACGCATGAGAATTTTTTCTTTTGTCCAACTCATCTTTAACCGCATTACGCGATTTTCGAGGACGAAAATTCTTCAACAAGGGGATCCTGTGACAATTCGTATTTTCTGGACTTTTCTTGATTTAACATATACCTAAACTGATATAAATGTTGTGTGAACATTTATTGTAGACTGTTATAAATGTTGTGTGAGCATTTATGTTATTGACTTATGTTGACCTTAGCAACTAGGGTTGTGTAGCCATCATTATTCGAGCATGCATTTGAGTCTAGACGTTTTATATTCTATGATTTTATCTAAATCAGACATTATGATTTTATGTGAACATTTTGTCATTTTATGTGACAACTGAGCTTATGATTTTATGTGACATATACATATATGCACCTTATATTCTATGATTTTATGTGACAATGTGTCACGTAGTGACACGTAAAATTCTATGATTTTATGTGGGTTATGCACGTATCGTTATGATTTCGTATTCGTCATTTTATGTGAGTTATAAGTATGTATTTATGAGATTATATTCATGATCTTATGTGACGAATCCAAGGTTATGTATAATAAACGTTATACATTAAATATATTTTGACATGCACACGTTCAGTCATCGTCAAGTTAGTTCCGTTAACCCGCGTTAGAGTTCATTAACGACTTATAAACCTTGATGGATCAGTTTTGTCATTTCATAAACTTTCGTTTAGTTATCCAAACCTGCGGGGACTATTCATGTATATAACCAAACTTGATTCTCTATATGTAATATTGGGGAGGGGCTAATTTTATCTATAGCCAATAGTTGATTTGGAGTTCTTAATTTAAGTCTGATGAAAACCGAGGGTGGCGACGTTTTCTTTTTCTGGTAACCTACGAGCAATTATCCAGTTCCTTCGGTTGATTACACCACCTAAAGTCGATCATTTGAAGAGTCTCAACCTCACAAACACCCTTCTTCTCCCTCTCGTTTTCTATCTTCACAACACACCACCACCAATCCGAAGGAGAACGTGACCGACACTACCACTCAGCTACCGTGCGACCACCTCTGTGAATGTCAAACCCACCCCGTTCGAGCAACTGAGGCACACCAGATTCAGGGCGAGAACGAGACTGTGTTCTAGGATTGTGATCGAGTTCGAAGTCGGGCTTGCGTTCGTGTTCGGTTCATTCCATCATGATCATCGCATCAAGCTTTCGTCTCGAGGTAAACACATTCTCATGTTTCTCGGGCGTCGTTTTATGTTTTTTTTCAAAATTCCGGTGACCGGAAATAATTCCGGCGAAGTTAGGGTTGTATGAGGAAGAAGATGGCCGACTGGAAATAGATAAAATAATTAGTTGTGGGTTTTAACACAAAACTCGGATCTGGCCTAGTGGTGAGCAGCGCGTCCTATGACCTCAAGGTCCCCGATTCGAACCCCGTCCAGCGCATTTTGTTTTTATTTATTTTTCTAGAACCCAGACTCCTTGTTCACTGAATATACAAAAGCAGTCTTTACCGATTTACAACCAAACCATGCTTCTAGCCCAGTGGTCTGAGCGCGTGTATGGGGATGGAAGGTCACAGGTTCGACCTATGGACCTCCAGTTTTGTTGTTTTTTCTTTAATTGTTTTTGGACTTCCTTGATCCGGAATTTATCACCGATTGTTCTCCAAGTTATTTTGGACCGTAGGAACCCTCGTATTCATTGTTATCTCCGTTTTCTTTTATCTCGTTGGTTTTATATGTTGCGGTTATCGTATAAAGTATTGGTTTTTGAAAAAAAAAAGATAAATAAATATATATATATATATATATATATATATATATATATATCTATACTATCTTATTATGCATATTCTTCAAGTGGTTGAAAATTAAGATTTATGCATAATGTACAAGGATTTAAAGCATGGTGTTAAATATTTTAAGAGGTACAATATCTGTTGCTTCATGTACAACACCATTATGCAACAACTTTTAAAGTTTGGATTTTGGCGGCCAGAGAAAGCTGTTCGAATTTAAATTTTGAAAATTAGTCAAACCTATTTAATTTTTACTTTTGCTTTTTGCAGTCATACCTTCCTGCCATTTCCATATTTTACTTTTGCTTTATCCAATCTCTCGATTATTGTTGCAGTCACAAGATGCCCTGTACAACCGTGAAATGCCTCAGATCGGAGATTCAAAACAATTCAAAACCCTACCCACGCTCCCATTTCTCTCTGCATTTTCCTTCGTTTCCTCTCCCCCGAAGATGCTCAGATCGGAATCGTTTCCTCTCCCCGGAAGATGCTCAAATCAGAATCGTTTCCTCAAGCCATTCTACTCACCATTTTGTGAAGCCAGAGAGTGACCACAGGTTTGATTTGCTTTCTTCTTCGCCTCTTTCGATTTAGGGTTTGTTCCTCTTCATTGAGATTTGACTAATCGTTGTTGTCTCACCGTTTCCTGTCAGTTTTTGTTTGTAATTTTTGTTTCTGTGTTCGTTTTTGTTATCCAGGTGATTAGATCTATACCTAACCATGGGTGTCGAGCGGCGTAATCTCCAGGAGAGTGACTTTTGCCCTAATTTAGACAGGACCCCGTAAAACCAAAAGCCAGACAATACTAAAATTAGAAGAATCGTCCTTCTTTTTGAGAGATCTGATCTTTCGTTTATTTAACCTCTTCTCACTATGTGTTCATGTTTTGCAGGTTTCTACACCATGGATCCACTATTTTTCTCCCTAATTTAGGGTTTCTTATCACCGTATCTGTTGGGATTTTGGTAGGCTTTCCATCTTTTAGTTACTCACACGCATTTCATGTAATTTATCGTTAAGTTTTTGTTGTTTCTGCGTAGTTTTGCTGATTGTTTCTCTTGAGTGCTGCGTTTATGAAATTGTGAAATATTTTTTTGCAAATTTGAAGCCAATATTATTATATATGTAGTCATTTGCTTACAGATTCCAATTGACATACATATTAATGTTATTTTCTGTTTATATAACGATGAATGGTGAGTGGTTCATAGTTTTTATTTTTAAATCTTTTCTCATAAATGTTTCATGTCTAAATTGATAGGCTGATACAAGGTATGCTCAAGTTGGTATTCTCCTATATATGTTACATGATTTTAATTAGTGGCTATTACATGATAAAATAAGAAAAATGAGCTTACAAACTGTCTCATTCTAATTTTGGTTCTTACTCGGGTTATATTTTACAGAAAGCTGCCACCTGGCGTCAAGATATTTCAGCCTTTTGCCTAATATTCTATGATAAAGAAAGTTATTGTTCAGGTCTGTTTTTGTTTGTTGAATTATTAAAGTTATTATCAACCCCTGATTTCATGAGATTACAAGATTAGTTGGTCTTAAAGTAACGAAAATGGGTGGGTCAGGTAACTGGTATTGAACCAGTTGCTTTCTGTTTATTACATTAAGTATGATGGGTCACTAAATGTGGCAACACTTGGGGTTAGGTAAATGGTGATTTTGTGGCATGGGTCTGGTTGACCCATAACCATCAGTTTTACTACAGGGCTGACCAAAATTAACTGGGTTTCTTTGACTAGCCAAATTTAATTGGTGTTCTGATATAGGTTCTATTGGAGACTCGGATACAATAGTTGGCATTAACTAGCGGTCCACTCATCGGTTACTATATAAGGCTAATGCCTGGGATTTAGCTTTTGAGTGCAAGGTTAAAGTGTTCTTTCAATTTTTCATAATTTTAATTGCATGTCAACCTTAATATCATTGACGGATTGTTTAAAACATGATTGAAGATTTGAAATACGTTATTGGTTTATGAATTTTGTCTCACTAAATTGTGCAAATAAGGAGTTAGCATTCTTATATTTATCTATTTTTCTACTCTTCACATATTCTACCATATATAATGTGGCACAGGCTCATGAGAATTTATGTTTTAAGGTATGGGGAGAGCAATCAACAAGACTATAATGATTCTGGATCTTATTTATGTTTTATGGGTCTTGATTTTTGAAGAATCTTATCCCTTGATACATGCTTAGAACATTTGTTCACTCTAAACTGATGGTGTTTGTAGAGGGGTTGTCTCAGAAAACTTATATAATTTAAACCGAATCCTCTTAGTTAATTATCTGGCATCTTTTCTTGTAGATAATGCTTATTTTAATTATATGTTACTACCATTTGATTCTATATCACATTACCATAAAAAAGAATATTAACAATCCACTATGTTTAGAACTCCAGTTGCATATTTGAATTCAAATAGTTTATTGATGGATAAGGTGTAGTATATATATTAAACCACAAATTGAACGTTTGAATGACATATGTTTTATTGACGGGGTGTTTGGGATTCAGATAAGACTACTTATTAATTTTTGATACGAACATGTCGTTTTAAGATTGTTTGGAATTCTTAATTGGACTAATTTTTTTTTTTTTTGTTTTTGTTTTATAGGTGCCAAATGTTGAATGAGGTATAATTCAAGTTGATAGAGTATGGAGAATTGTTCAGCAACACATGCTTCAAGATGATGAATATGGAGTTACAACATAATTCCAATCAACAACATAGTGTATGTGACTTTTCATTGTATTTCTAGCCGCCGCAACGCACTGAAAACAAGTTATATTAAAAACGTGAAAATTATTAAAAGTCATTGTGTCACAATTTTTTGAACTGCTAATTTTTATTTTTACCCCAATTATTGTGTCATAAATTAGTACAAGGTTTAATGTATAATTTTTTTGAAGTCTTGACATTTGAAATGTAACCGTTAAAAATTTAACATTCAAATTAAAGTTGTATATTCTCTCTAGACGACTCCATCTTCATCTTGTTCATATTTTTAATTGTTTATAGAATGGTTCATTTCTTCTTTTGGTTTGATTTTCTGATTTAATTGAGGATTTTTGTTGCATTTATAAATTATTCAGTGAACTTGAAAATTAACTATTAGTGAGTTGTTGGTGAGTTGGTGAGTTCAATAATGTTGTGAATTAACTTTGCTACCAATAATGTTTAATTTACAGATTCAACAATGCAAGGTGACGACGATCCATCCAAATGATGATGATGCGAATGGTATGATATTGCGGATGTTTTTTTAAGAAGACAAGGACATTTTGGTAACATTTTTACATTCGTTGGAATGTTAAGAATTCAAACGGATGGAAGGAATTAAGAAACCTATATCACGAGTGTTGAAAATTATCGTAGCCCCTAAACTCGCATGTTCTTTAAGTGTGGTTTTGGAGTTTGAATCCGGTATAGATTATGATGACACCGCTTACCGCATTATAAGTTGACACCAGATTGCATCACGCTAAAACAACGAATACCTCGAAGTAAATTGTCGTACCGCCATAACAAGCGAACACATGACGAATAACACCCTATAAACTGTTGCCGCCGCAACGCGCGGGTACCCCCCTAGTATATATTTATATATAAAGGGTGTATTTAGAAAAGAATGTGTAAATATACTTATGTGGGTAATATAAAAAGAACGCTTTTGTAACCCTTATATTTATATAAAAAATCTACGTGTACGAATAATATATTTTGTCGTATCGTACGATATAAAACTTCTAAACGTTAGTATTATATATATTTATAGAAATATATAAAAAATATATATAAACATATAAGTACTTTTGAGTACACATTATTAATATAATTGTACAATTGGTTATGTAGATACTTAAATGTATATACAACATTTTATTATTCGATTTCATAAACATATATTATTGGTCGGTAACATATTCTTTACCGACATTCATAATCGTTATGATTTTGGCTACGTGCCTTCCTCGACTCGTTTTGGATTTCTTATCTTTGTCATGTCATAGTTGACATCGTCTATCTTTCACCGTTTGTCTAAACTTAGTCGTTTTCAAGTAAACACACACTTATGTATATATGCTCGTTAGGTGTTTGATTGAGTACACATGTAACACCCCGACCGAAGGCGGAATACGTCAGGGCGCGACGATTGTCCAGTTGCACACAACACTATTAATGTTGCGATATTCTTAATTAACTCGTTTCATATAACACATATACCACTCCTTTCCCGACTACAAGGGTTAGGTTAGGAATGGTAGCTAGAGAAAGTGATAGGACCAACCATCAGCGAAATAACCACACACACACACACACACATTATTCTATGTCCGACTCCCAATGTAACTTAAAGATTTTACCGATGCTTATATATAGGGTGTACCACAGCTAACCCACCACATCCGTAATACCCTTAAGAGAGTATTGTTCGCCTTCGGAGAACGTCCTACTCTACCTACCAATCAACCACAGATGAACAACACAACACAACTACCTAGAAACATCAATAGCGAGTGATCAATAATTCTAAGGGCACTCTATAATTGATTTGAGAACCATCCTAACGACCAACCTAAGATAGGAAGTTTACCGTCTCCCCTACTTTAGGAACGAGTCTAATGAGAACTTGAGAGTCACAATGAATATTGGGTGCAACATATTTATTGAGGCAAACATTGACATCAGATAGATTCACGTGATTCATCACACTTGATAACAACAATATTGATCTACATAGACCACCACATTTGATAACACCACATTGAAATCCACCAACACCATTCTCCATCAACTCCCAGTGCAGCTTAAAGATATTACCGATGCTTATATATAGGGTGTACCGCAACTAACCCACCACATCTTTAATACCTTTAAGGGAGTACTTTTTGTCTTTGGAGAATACTCTATTCTATATCAAACATCATACATCATTGACAAATTGACATCATTGGCAACATCCCCAACATTGATAAATTGAGATTATTATTGATAGAATTTGGAACTCTGGACTTCTTACCAACGCAAAGTGTCAAGCCCTTGTGAACTAGATGGGTAGTGACCCACATCCGGCTTAACTTACGAGACACGATGCTTGGGCAGAATCCGAATCAGCCCTTGCTAAAACCCAAGACCTATACCCACTACCAATACCGATTGTATGCTAAGCTAGCATCACACACAATCGTTGGTAGTAGCATGTATTCCTTGATTTAGCAAGAGTAGAGCAATGATCAACGCTCGAACTAGCGATATACAACCGAAAGTTCCCAGCGATGAGTATGAAAAGGCATTAAGCAAAACAACCGATACACAATGAAGTCGAGTACAACGAAGGAACGGAAAATCCTACATTGAACGCCTTGATTCGAATAGTACCTGATCAATACTACGATTAGCGCGAATTGAACCGTACTTTTCGAATATCGTGACTCCGTTGTGTTAAGATGAGCCGTGTGGTTCGTGATACACGAAACTCGATACATGAATCAGATTATAGGATTTGGAACACATGATTTTGATAACATGATTTGGAATACATAAACCGTACAACGAATTAATCTTGAAATACACATCCCGCTGGATCGAAAGACATGAAAGGAAGAATAACTCGAATAACTGGAATTACCGATCACATCCACCAATACAACCATATAATTGAGAGTCGAAACACAAGAGATATACAGATCGAGGAGTATTACTACAAGAAACAGAGCAAACTCGACGGAAAGGACGATAAGGTGACTTGTAACTGGAGTCGCACAATGCACGAGGTCGATGTGAAAGTTTATTCGGTGAATGGGAGGAAGGTTCGAAGTTCCTTCGGATGCCTTTGATTCCCACTTCATTATCATGAACTTCTACGATCTGAGTTCTAGGTGCACGCTTTCCATACGCAAGTAATTGTGGGCTTAATGCATGGCATGCGCCTGAGCCCACAGGCTAGTTTATCGTTGAAGTTTGGCTGGTTTATCGTTGAAGGTTGCCAAGACCTAAATGTCTGGGAGAGATTTGATCGATTTCCTTGACATAAAAATTGGGATAAAACTTCGAGGGTGCGTATTTTCAAAATCGGTACATGTGCAAGGTGGTGCACCATGATTGGCATTGTTGGCAGGATGGTTGACAATCACGAGTCTTGGGCATGTATTGCGGAGATGTCCAGGAGATCCACAGTGATAACAAGCTCGAGCTTGCACTTGAACATTCGGAGCTTGAGCAACCAGAGGCTGGGCAGGCTGCTGCGCTATGGGTAGAGCCTGCAATGGCTGAGCTTGAATAGGTTGGCGACAAACATTCGCGCGGTGACCAAGGCGACCATAATTGTTGCATTGCCAACAAGGGGTATGAGCGGGGTGGTGACGAACACATCGGTTGCACAGAGGATAAGGACCAGTGTAGGGCTTATTAGCAGGTGGTGGGACAGGAGTCCATTGAGCCATGGGAGGAGCAGTGACAATAGGTGCTGCTAGAGCTGCAGGAGTGGCGGTCACAGCAAAATTCTTCCCCTTGCACTTCTTTTTGTTAGAATTCTGAGTGGAGGAAGGCTCTTCTTTAGTCTCCTTTTCAGCGGCAGTTTCAGTCTTCTTGGTCACTGATCCCTTTTTAGAATTCCTTCTCTTATGATCACCAGCATTCACATGATTATCCATCAGACGAGCAGCAAGACGGGTGGCATCTGCGAGAGTTTCAGGACCACTCGCCCAAATAGAATAACGGATGACCGCGGGCAGTCCACCAATGTACCTTTAGATAGCTCGAATCTCAGGAGTGACAACATCGGGTACTAGGATCTTCAGCTCATAGAAACGATAAGTGTACTCTTAATTCTCACCATTGTATTGCTTCAACTCCTGGAATTCATCCTCGAGTTTCTTTAGTTCACTACGAGGAAAATACTTCTCCCGAAGCAGATCCTTGAGTTGAGAGCAAGTTAAGGCTAGAGCTTCATCTGCCCCACGAATCCTTTTCTCGCCATTCCACCAGGTAAGGGCTTTCTCAGTCAAAGTGCTAGTGGCACAGGGAACCTTAAGCGCGTCAGGGCAATCGTTGTTGACAAAAGTGTTTTCCATCCCTTCGAACCATTGGAGCAAGCCGATAAGACCTTCAGTACCATTGAATCGAGGAGGGTTGCATGAATTGAAATGCTTGAAAGAGCAAGTGGCAGCAACAACATTGTTGATTGGGTTAGCATTCAGACCTTGCTGAATCTGTACCATCATGTTGGGTATGACCTCTGCCATCTGTTTGGCAATCACCCAGGCCATTTTGTGATCGCTGTCTCCTCTACAATGACCATTGTGACGAGTCGACATTCTGAGAAAGAAGGCAAATAATCGTGAAACACAAGATTGGATGTGATCGATAATCAATTTAGGGGTATGAAACCAATTGGAAACCGCGTGTATTGGTGAATCGTGTAGTGATGTGACATAGAGTATCCTACTCAGCAAGATTCATTGAAAACAAAATAGCGAAATCGAAAGATTTTAGCAAAGCATAACAGAGTGGTCTTCATTTCCCAATTTGGGAGACTAGAACCGTTGACTAATCAGGGTAAGTTCTAAGTAATTGGCGTGCTTTGGCCTAATAGGTTTCGGGACTTTCATCGGGATGTCATTGGAGAGCGTTCAAATCTGTCAATTCGAATTAGTATGCAATGCTTTTCCAATAAGAGACCCTGACTACAGGTGCTTCCACCCTTCCAGTTACTACACACCAATCACCAAGATCCCACTCCTGACAAGATCATAATAATAGGAAACTAATTCTCCTAAAGGTACATAAGGCACCATAACTAAGGAAGGAGGCTAGGAAGCCTCAAGTGATTTGTGTATAAGTCTGTGCCGATCAACGAAGGTAGCAATTCAAAACAGGCATAATTAAGAAGCAAATATAGGACATATAAATCATATAGGCATGCTATGCATGAGGCACCCATGCGGGACACCTAAGGCATAATTCAATGTCAAGCCGTTTCTAATAACCTAGATCCCTACAGTTGTGGCTCTGATACCAATCTGTAACACCCCGACCGGTGGCGGAATACGTCGGGGCGCGGCGATTGTTCAGTTGCACACAACACTATCAATGTTGCGATATTCTTGATTTTACCCGTTTCATATAATACATAATTTTATCTTCATAATACAATACAACTCACGTTAACTCTTTAAGATTAGGTCTCACTAAGTCCATATGCATCCTAAGGCGTCATCATCAAGAAGTCATCATCGTGCAACGAAACCTACAACATGTGCAAAATAAAGGTCAACTATGAATAGTTGGTAAGTAAACATAGGTTTGATATACTACGATAGATTAAACATGCGATCTACGAGTCATATGATATTCTGACATGATAAACAAGTATTGATATAGTACACATAAAGTGGCGTAATCAAACCCTTGACAGATAAGGCTTCTAATCACCCAACGCCAGTTACCGGTCAAGTTAGGTGGGCTGCCAAACCAATAGATCTATTATTGTAACCCCGGTCTTTTTATTGTTAATAATTACGCCTTGAAATTGACATTGAAATTGACATTGACATTGACATAGAAATTGACATTGACATTGACATTGAAATAGATTCCATTCACAACAATAATAATTCACACAATACTAATCCACACAAGTTTGACATACTAGAACACACATAACAATCATAGAATTCGCATGAGATTTGAAAGTAATGAAATAGATATTAGAGATTGATACGGTGTACATGTTGCACCCCAAAACTTAAAAGGAAAAAGGGGCTATGAATACTCACCTGGAAATGGAGAACTGATAGACAATGACACCAACTAACGAAATATCTAAACTTCGAGAATAACCTTGACAACTAGAGGAAAATAGAGAATAAGTGAATAAGTCAATTCACTTTATGACACACATTGATATAATCGACTCGATACACGTTGGTGATAATGATATGTACGTTAAGTGGGTCAATCCTAAACTAAGGATGTAAACATAAGGTCCTAGAGATAGCATATTCTTCATGAAAGTCAAATTGGGTCAACATCATAACTACATCACAAAGTGCACAATATTTCATACACTTTCCATATGAGTAACCCTAGATCTAATCATCAAACAAAACATGCGTGTCACAAATCTAGTCATGTTACCACATAAAAGTCCAATCTTGATCACACTTCACATAGATCTACTAATAACAAACATGCATGGCATAGATCTAACCCTAATCCATCATAAATACACAACCTTTGATCATAAATCATGTAGATCTATCAATATTCAACATGCATGTCATAGATCTAACTCTAATCTAGCATAAAGTTGCAATCTTGATCATGAATCTCATAGATATATCAATATTCAACATGCATGTCATAGATCTAACCCTAATCTAGCATAAAGTTGCAATCTTGATCATGAATCTCATAGATATATCAATATTCAACATGCATGTCATAGATCTAACCCTAATCTAGCATAAAGTTGCAATCTTGATCATGAATCTCATAGATATATCAATATTCAACATGCATGTCATAGATCTAACCCTAATCTAGCATAAAGTTGCAATATTGATCATGAATCACATGGATCTAGCTATAACCAACATGCATGATGTAGATCTAACTCTAATTTAACATAAAAATGCAAACTTGATAATGGATCTCATAGATCTAACAATAACCAACATGCATGATGTAGATCTAACCCTAATTTATCATAAAAATGCAAACTTGATCATGGATCTCATAGATCTAGCAAGAATCTTCATGCATGACATAGATCTAGCCTTGAACTATCATAAAGTTGCAATCTTTGATCAAATAAACCATGGATCTATCATCATACTTCATGTATGGCATGAATCTAATCCAAACATAGCATAAAGTTCAGATCTTGACAAGAAGAAACATAGATTTGAGAAGATAGAAACATAGAATTGAGAATACATACCGAAAGGGTGAAAACCGACACTAATATATCCTTGAAAGCCTCAAACTTTAGCCTTAAAAGCTCCAAGAATGGTGGGTCTAGGGTTTCCAGCCGTTTGGGGGCTGTAGGAGGAGAGGGGAAGGTGCAAATGAGGAGCATGGGACTTAGTGTGTTTAAATAGGAGGCTAACTAGGGTTTTGCTGAAAAACCACTTGTAGGCGTATCACCTGGGACTAGGGTATGCTCTAGGCGATACGCCTAGAGCTTCCCGGAAGTCCACTTGTCTGATTCCCCGTTTCGTGTGCTTGTTTTGCCGTTTTTTGACGTTTTCAAGTCCCATTTCCACCTAAATCACCCATTTCATCATTCCATCATGTTAACCACATTTAATACAATCAAATCAAATTTAAATACTTCACATAACTCATACGACACACAAATTAGGTCAGTTTACACATTTTGGTCGGTTTTGGTGTACGTATCGATTTTGGGCAATTCACCAACGATTTGTGACTCGATTAAGTGTGTGATGATTCGAGACATCCTAAATGATTGTAAGACTCCTAAATATGTCTAACTTGACTTATGATACCCAATTATGAGATTCCCGGTAACGACGGTTCGCGTACCGAAATCGCGTAAAATCCACAGATTTGCTTGGTTTTCAGTTTAAGGAATCCAATTTGAATTCACTTGTTTTTAATTAAGTATTTCATTTTGAAAAATCATTATAAGTCATTTAAAAACATTAATTGGGCTATAAGTACCCGAAATTTCTCCCGGTTCTACATAATATGTTAATTGTTGGAATCCAGGGTTTCAAATCGGGTTGGGTTTTATAATCGGAAAAGTGCAGATGTTACAACACAAGACCTGCTATTTGCTACTGGCTATTGTTATTTATCTGAAATTTGTTGTGCACCCAAATGTGAGTTTCACAACCTCATTTTTATCTATTTTAATCATGTTGGGGGAGATTAACATGCAAACACTTGAACTTTTAGATAATTATATCACCTGAATGATAGTGGCACACTTTTAGATAATTATATCACCTGAATGTTGTGCACCCGAATGCGAGTTGGCTTACCCGCTGGTGTCTGAGGTTGTTTTCGTTTGTGGGTGCTGAAAGATTGCACAACTGTGGATCGAGCCATTTTTCAGAAATAAATATTAATTTTGGTATTCAAACTTTGGTATTTTCATAGAAAATATTAATTTTATTCAAAGTCTAAAGTACGAGGAGATACCAACAAAGGCCAAAGGGCTATAGTTGAACACCTTTATTTTTTTGTAGACCGTTAATATATACATTAGAAGAAATCTTACCGTGTGAGCAAAGCACATCCATTAACCAACACAGTTAAATTTCAACATGTTGTGGTAGAAAAACATTCGTGCCCCTTCAATTGGCACCACATCACTACAAAACTTTACCTGCTCAAGGTAGATCTCGGTAATTTCCTCAACCGTTTGAGTATCCCCTTGTTCTAGTTTGAGGAACTCCTGCTTCAATTCATTGACCATGGAGGTCTGTCAGTAGTGCTCTACAAACAACTCTTTGAATTCTGCCCAGGTTATGACATTGGCCACTTCTTCACCTTTCTCTAGGACTTTAAAGTCCCACCAGTCTTTAGCACGATCTACAAGTAGACCTGTTTCATAGACCACTTGGTATTCAACTTCACAATGACATCTCTTAACACCACTTCCAAGTTGTTGATCCAGCGATGACATGCTATTGGATCAACATCACCCGTATATTGAGGGCGTTTGCAGGACACAAACTTTTTGAAGGAACATCCCTTATTTGGCTTGCTAGCTTCCCCTTTATTGAGAAGGGCATTCTTCAAATCATCGAACTTTTCATTCATTGTTCTGAGAAGAACCTCTTGAATCTTCTACACATATTCAGGGAGAGCTGCGTGAATGGCCCTCCCCACTTCTTCTGAAATTTGGGCCCTCAAGGCCTTATTCCTCTGTTCCTCCGTGGGACCTCCATCATTGTGGTTTGTCATGGTTCTACAGAGTTAACAAAGTATTAGTTCAACAATTTCAATTTCCTTTGTCTTTAGCAAGGTTACACAAGTTTTATTGGCATTTGCCAATTTAACTCAAACAAGTTTATACGAGGTCTTCAACCTAGGCTTTAACCTGTTTCTACCTGCCCCCTTTATTTATGCACTTCCGGTTCAAATGTATAACACTTCCTCGTGTGTTTCTTTAAGTGGTAGTTAATAACTTCACTATTTTTAAGCATACATACGGTTATTAGTTGTTTAAATAAAATCAGTGATTATTAAAATCATAACTAACTGGACTTACCTGGATACTCATTCAAGCTTGAACCGAACATTCTTCCTGTTCCTTAAACTAGGGTTTGAGTTCAAGCACTTTTCGAGTACGTACTTGAATTCCTCAAACCTCGGCTCTGATACCCACTTGTAAGAACCCTATTTATTTATTGCAAAATATAATGTTTCGTTATCACGAAAATTTGGTCCCAGATTTTTTTTCTACAAAATGCTTTTCAACGCATAAACAGAAAACATCATTACATGTTTTACAATCTTAAATACGTGTTCATGTCTAGTATATCAACATCATAACAAAACATCATCATGGGATTCCTCATCTTCGAGTGATCAATTCGTTTCGAGCTTGTTGAATATCCGGTTATGCTTTGCCTTTACGTGCAAATTACCCAGTTCATATGTGAGTTTCTATTGCCATAATTTAAGTACACATCATTAAACAAGGGAAGAAAAAAATCTTAAACCTTGGCCCCAAGCCTATCGCTTAGGATGAACCTCTCTTCAAGCGATACGCTTGGAGCGGTATTTCCAGGGATCGGGCCAATTTTGACCAGATCCCATACTTAGCCAATTTTGGTTATTTTTCCCACTTTTTCTATTTTGCTCAAAATTTCACTTGGGTCAATTCTCCCACTTCTCAAAGACTATATAACACATCAAAACATGTTATTTCATCAAAATTTTAACCATACCTTTTGCTTTGGATGACAATTAAGTCCGGTTAACATAATTGGCCAACTTTCAACCTGTTTGGCCCATTAAGCCTCACTATCCAGTAGTGAGCTTGAATTACACATAAAATGGAGATTTCTTTTCATTATCTATACCTTAGAGTCACTTAACCTGTTTGACCCATTAACATGGGTTCCATAACCCGGGTACTTCATACATTACACGTTAACAAAATCATATTACTAATGATCCATGGTTCTTAAGAACTATTTGCGATCAAATATCACATGGCGCATAGTAATGGTTTCCTTGAACTATTTTCCTCCATTGTAGCCATGCTTGAATATTTTATGGTTCCTATGGACCATTTATAGTCAACTATCATAGTTCCGTTTACCATGTCATTTAACTTCTTTTGTAACGCAATTCATTAGACTATAGTTCCTATGAACCATTTCACTATAAATCACTACTATCACAATTAGTGAGTTGTTCCAACTCTCATTTGAAATTGATGCATATTTCATATATGTCTAACAATCTTCCTACTCTAATAAACAATTACAACTTTGACACATGTCAACACTAGATTAATTTTCACAAAATATTTCCCTCCCAATAATAAATTTTTTTTCATTGGAAATTATATCATATTTTATAATCATGTTATATTTTTATTTATTTATATTTATGGAATTATGACAATCACATATTAATTTATATCTTAGTTTACTTAAAACTATTTTTTTAAACTATTATTGTTTTCATTTTAATAAATATTTTAAAACTTATAAAATATCAATATCAATAAACACTAAACAATTACAACTTTTGACAGATGTCAACACTAAATTAATTGTCACAAAAGATTTGAGGATACATGTCATCACTACATTCATTCTCATCATAATTTTTCCGCTTCTCTCTCCTATTAAATATCAATTTTCTCACTTAGTAATGCTAAGAATTTTAGATAATTAAATATCAGAATATAAATTTTCTTATATCAATAAGTTATTATAACTTAATAAATCATAATAAGATTTTAATTATATCTTATATTAATTATATTTATAACTATAATTTCATTACACTTGAATTTTAAATATGAAAGATAACTGGTTTGACTAAAAAAATGCAACTCTCTTCTCTTCTAGAGAGATTTCATTACTAACAAATTATGAAATTGGATTTCATATTAGTTGTTGTAATTTAGTTATTGTTTAAACTTAGATATGACATGGAGATAATATAAAATAATTATCTTATAGAACATCGATGATATAACATGAAAGTTTAATATTTATTTTAGTTATAGTAAGATTTTTATTTTCTTGAAATATTTTAAATTTATGAGTTTCTTCTCTTTTTCTTGTGTGTTTTTATCAATTTGTGTACTATTTCTTCTCAAATGTATTATTTTGTGTTCATCCACCTCCTATGTTAGTTTTGTCTTCTTGATCTCCTTGATTGCCTAATGGGTCACTAATCAATTTAGGACCATTCATGATTATTGTCATTAACACATTTATCCACTACCATAGAACTAATATTGCACATAATCAAGTTTTCACACAACCAACTAAATAATCATTTCATCATGATTATCACTTATGTTGGTTCACACATTTAGACATGATATTTTCTATACGCATACAACCTTAATTCTAGAAAATTAGTCCTATTCTAAGCATCAAAGTTCTTGTAGGCGTTTCATCGAACACCTAAGGTGCACATTATCATACATTTATGCAATCCAATGATTTAGACATTCCAAATCTACAATTTGCAACCCTTGGGTAAATCCCTTCCTACCCATCATCAAATATAAGTTTCACTATAAAATTCTCATGTAATCACATTATAAACTACCAATGCACATATCTTTTAGGTAGTCTTTTAACATAAATGTTAATCACATGAACTTGGTGACTAAACCACCAATTAATCATCAAACAAGAATTCCACATAGTAAAACATGATCCTAACATCATTACAATCAAGAATCACCTATCAATTTTCCAGAATTTTAACATCAATTTTGTGACCTACACATGCATGGGCCTAGAGATTCACTTACTTGGCACAAAGATGAGTTTACATGATGAAAAACACTTCGAAATCCTAATCTATCACAGCCTTGGCCTTGCTATGCCTCAATTTTGATTTTTGCTAAGGGTGGAGGAGCCTGGTTCGCTCACCAGGGAGTCAAAATAACGACCTTCCCCTCCTTCTTGCTATTGGACTTAATCAACTATAGTATAATTACAATTTTGGCCCTCTTATTTTCAGTTTAAGGGCTTTTTGTCACCAAAACCCCATTTTACACAATAAGACCAAGTATTTTCACATATGAACAATTTCTAACAAAGTTAGGGGGTTTATTATTTCATGTTATATATTAACATGATATTTGATGGATTTTCACAAATTAGAAACCGGGATGTTACAATATGCGAAGGTGAACTCAACACATGCATTAACACAAACACAAGTAAATCGTTTTAATAATTAATTGGTATAATATCATATGAATTTTGTGTCTTAATAAAAGCTTAGAAAGTATGAAATCATATAAAATAAAAATAATTTTTAGAATGGAAAATTTGATTTTAATAATACAAGTTTTATGTCATTGACGGATAATAATAGGAGTTTCAAAAATTGTTATGAACAATACCAATTAATGAGGTAGGTGTTTATAATGAAATGCCGTTAGTTGAACCCTAACGGTGTTAATGGTTTACTGAGGTGGCATTCAATATGTTTTTTAACTAAGTAATTAAAGTTGAGGGATTATTTACGAAATTCCAATAACTTAATAACCTAAAAAAACCCTATTTAAAAACCCATCCCTCACAGTCGACTCCCTCCCACCTCTTGCAGTATTTTTTTTTTGGTGAACACCACCACCATCGCCGGAGCTTTCCAGGTGGTGATGGCCGGTGAACACCACCACCACCACCTTTTATTTCATTACAAATATGATTTCGTCTGGTGACGACATTCTCTCGCTAACCACATTCAGGCCAGTCTGTCGCCGCAACCGCCGTTCGCGTAGATCTGAACCAACAACGGCGCCTGGGAATGGGAGTCGCCGTCGTCGCCGTAGATTTCGACAGGTGTAAACATTGTGACGATCGGAAACACGAACAGCAGTGGGAGTCGCCATCGCCCCGTAAAGATTCTCGGAAAAGGCGATTTCACAACGAGTTTTGGTGCCATGTTGGTCGCCGGTAGGAAAATCGGAGGAGGAAGGGATCGCCGACATGAAAATCGGAGGAGGAAGGGGTCACCGGAGTTTGGTCGGGGAAGGGTAACGGGACTGTTGTGTTTTTTTTTTTCTTTTTCAAAATTATTTTTTAGAAATTTCAAATAAGCCCCTCTATTTTTAAAAAGTACAAAAACAATCCCTCAACATATGCCACGTCAGCAAACCACTAACACCGTTAGGGTTCAACTAACGACATTTCATCATAAACACCTACCTCATTAATTGGTATTATTCATAACAATTTTTGAAACTCATATTATTATCCGTCAATGACATAAAACTTGTATTATCATCATTTAATTTTCCTTATATAATTTAGCTAAACAGAAAATTGATGTTTAGATAGTTAGATTTGTATAGATATTTTATTAATAAATTTTTATTCAGTTGCGTTTTTTTAGTTAATCACATACTGATGTTTAGATAGTTAGATTTCTAAAAAAAAAAATTACTTCTATAAAAATTTTATTATTAAATTTTTATTTAGTTACTTTTTTCGTGAATTACATAATTAACAAAAGTAATTTTATCATCTTAAACTAATTAAAATTAATTTTAAAAAAAAATTCTTTTGTCAATAAATATTATAATATAATATAATATACATACTTCTTAACCAATACAAATCTCTACATGGTCGTCATATGTAAGTAAGATCGTTACATGCAATTTGCCATTAGCTAGAGGCGTTATTTTTACAAGAAGGGAAACACAAAAAATATGAGGTTTATCCAATATATTTCATCTCACTTGAAATACAATGAACCAAGGTTTGACCTTTTCAAATTTTGAAAATGTCAAACTTTACAAAGTCAAACATAAAGTTTAGTACCCATCTTATTTTGTACACTTGCTTGAATTAAGAATAACAAATTTTATTATTAAGATTGAAGACTTTTAATTTAAAAGCCAAAACCTCCAAATCCACCCCCCAATAATCCACCCAAATCACCAATGTTTCCAACAACCGAACTTAGATCCACCCCACCACCTCCACCATTGGATCCATTAAACAATGCTTGTATCAAGTCCCCACCACCGCCACCACCACCTCCGCCGCCGCCACCACCACCCATCATCGTTTGCAGCAACCGATTATTCACATTACCACCACCACCATAACCCATCATTGCTTGGGAAAGAATTTGGTTTGCTTGATTATTAATTTGATTCACAAGCATATTAGCATTATCAGTATTACTACTTCGAACTCCGGCGACCACCACGGGGGATGTAGCACATGCCAAATGAGCATCAAATCCACACAACCCACACCTATACAACCAACACTTACCCCCCTCAATCACACCACACACATCACACGAAAACCCGTTACTCGAATTCGGATAGGGCGACGAAAACACCAAACTAAGCTGATGCAAATGGCTCCCGTGAGACACCACCAACGGCAACGTGGCACACACCACGTGGATATCAACCCCACACTCTCTGCACCCGTACGCAAACCCATCACCGCGGTTTCCGCATGCGTGGCAGGTGAAACCGCGGTTAGGGTTTGGGAGGAGGGAGAGAGGGTGGGTGTGGTGGTGGCAAGGGTGGGTGATTCTGGGAGGGAGTTGGGAGCATTTGAGGTGGAGGGAGAAAGTGGTGCATGTGGGTGATGTGCATGTGTAAAGTGGCTCGGTTTGTAGGGTTTGGTTGCAACCGGAACAGGCTCGAGATGGGTGCGGGTTGGTTAGGTGGAGAGGGTGTTGATGGCTGAAATGGTTTATTGTGGGTTCACATCGCCCTCTCATTTTCAATTCTTCGGAAAGTTATTTCTTGTGGTGGGACTGGGAGAATATATATATATATACACACATGAGGATGTTTATATAGCCCCTCCACCACATAATGAAAATGAGACGCGTTCTTGAGAGAAAATGTTTCATTAATGAAAGATTAAACTTAATTATAGTATATCAATTAACATAAGATGAAGAATATTTGCAGGTGAAATGAATTAAATAAGATTTACAGTTAGGTGCTTAATACTCTTTTTATGTTTCTTATTCATGTTCTCGGGTCGAAATATTATATTTATATACATCATTTGTAATCTAATTTTAATTACATTATTATATCAGAAGACTTTCCGATTTCTCAAACCTTGATTTTTTTTAATGTTCGACTCAGTTAAACTTTGCAAACAGCCGTCTCATTTTCAGACGGTTGTCTAAGTAGTTGTTCAAAGTTTAACTTAGTTAAATGTTGAAAATATCAAAGTTAAAGTTTAGGGAAAATCATCAAAATGATCAAGTTTGATCAAGAAAATTGAGAAATGACTAACCAAAATTATCCTAACTCAAATGACTCACCCAATAGAAACCCTCCAATTGTCTTATTTCAACCAATCATAATCTGTAATGTGTCCTCCATCTGACAAGAAGGATAAGGGTGGAGCCCACCACCATCCAATAATTTTTCGACACATGGAGAAAAAAGTCAGAATGCTAGGTGTGTTACCCGAACCTGTCCGAGCCTAACACATGTCCAGACTAACTCGACGGCTTGGCTTGTAATCAACGGCTTGTAGGATGGCTTGGCTTGAATTGGTGGCTTGAGAATTACTTTATCAAACCTCCACCCCTACCTCTTCCCTACCTCTCCCCTACTTTATCCAACCTCCAATATGTATCACCAAAATGACTGGCTTCGTAATATGAAAACTAATATATAAATTGTGCAAGTTTAAAATAAATAACGTTAATTAAACAATATTATTTATTTGGATTAAAATTATTACAAGTTATTATGGATATAAGTTTTTAATTAATTAAATTGCCATCATGACACAATAGTATTACGTCATCCAAGAAACATAATTAATTTCATAATATATCAAATTTTTTCCCAAAGTAATACATAAAAAAGAAAAACCAACTCACAATCAATAAAAATTTAAGATTTTTAACTTCAAGCTTCAATCTATTGGCATCATCTTGGTAGTTTCGCAATATTTCAAGAGCTCTTTCAGATACCGGAGGATCAGCCCAACTGACAAATCCACAGTTTGAACCCTAAAAATTTAAACACAAAGTAGGTGAAGAATTCTATTTTTTTCTTTTTAACAAATGATGAAAACTAACATACACTTACGGGTCTAGCACAACAATGAAAACGACGTCCTGGATTCGCAGTGGTGGAAGATATACGTATGGCCGTTGCAAACCCACAATTTTTACAGATCACCATTTTCGTTTAGTCTTGAGCAAAATAGAGATAGACATTGGCAGATTACATATGGGAACCCTAAAGTTAATCCAAAGAGGGGGGGATGAGGTAATGGGGGAGTAGGGGGGTTGAGTCTGATAGGGGACTAAAGTAATTCTAAGGTATGGAGGTTGGATAAAGTAGGGGAGAGGTAGGGGAGAGGTAGAGGTGGATGTTTTATAAAGTAATCCTCAAACCATCAATTCAAGCCAAGCCATCCTACAAGTCGTTGATTACAAGCCAAGCCGTCGAGTTAGTCTGGACAGGTGTTAGGCTCGGACAGATTCGGGTAACACACCTAGCATTCTGACTTATTCTCCATGTGTTGAAAAATTATTGGATGGTGGTGGGCTCCACCCTTATCCTTCTTGTCAGATGAATGACACATTACAGATTATGATTGGTTGAAAGAAAACAAATGGAGGGTTTCTATTGGGTGGGTCATTTGAGTTAGGATAATTTTGGTTGGTCATTTCTGAATTTTCTTAATCAAACTTGATCATTTAGGTGATTTTCCCTAAAGTTTAAAGGTCGGTCAACTGTCCAAAGTTATAATGGGACCATGCATGTTGGCAAAAACCAATTATGCATGGATCTTTCATCCACAAATATATCGGCTTCTTCATTGATGGATCACCAATATGACGGTATCATATATGTCATCAACACGACAATTACAGACAATTTGTTTGGTTACGTTAGACTGGATGTTAAAATATGTCTTATGAAGTAACTAGCTAGTTGTTTGCTACATACAGATTGCGAAAAATAAGACGATTAACTAACTTATAAAAAAATATTAACAAACATAATTATTGTAAATCTAGTATTTACATTAGTTTTATAAAGAATATTATTATTTTGCAAGACAATGCATTTGACAATATCAACGGGTCTATGTAATTATCATAACTAAGATCTTCACATGATTCTAACATGTGAGGCCAAACAAATAACAAATAGGTCAATGATCTGTATCTCTCTACGTCTATAGAAAACAACCCAATACATACCCTCATAACGAAAAAATTCTCTCTCCTCACCATTCTTCACAAATAAAGCTTTTACTGAACCACTAGGACTTGTCCTAGTGGTTACTCCCTTGGCTCTTAAGGCTTTGGTTACTATTTGACCCAGGTTCTAATCCAAGGGGAGGCAGTTTTACCCCATGTGTTCCAGGAGGGGGTTTCTGTCAGGAGAAAGCTTCAGAAGGGGGTGTCTTGGTTCTCACGGAGGTCCGAGTAATCGACCTTGGACATAGCCCCGCAAGGGTAGGTTTACACGTGAGACCAAAGTCGCCTGATCGATGCCGTTCCAAAAAAAAAAGCTTTTACTGATCTCGAGTAGATAATAATTAAATAGCTTGGCTCGTTTATACACATAATATATTATAGTGACTTATGAAGATGATATGGTTGCTCATGTTAATAATACTCGAAGTATGATGAGGTTGAAAAAAAAGTTTTGAAAACCGAGTTAGTTTTCTTAACGGCGACAATATTTAGATCACTAACGGGGCTTCTTTTTTACGTCACCCACCGGATCATATTTCTAACGATATGAAAAGAATTAATATTATAATAAGGTGAAAAGCAATAATATTACAATAAGGTGATACATTAAACATACAATTATACATCCAAGGACTAGAAGACTGAAAAGAAATAATATTACAAACTAAGGTGATACATTAGACATTCGACTTGAATGACGTCAACTCAAATCAAATCGTGATATAAATATTACTTTTTCTCTATCTGTAACGAAGTCAACTCGAAATAAGGCGCAATTTCAGGGTCAAGAAAATGTTTGGTGCCACAACCCTTCTTTCTTGAAGTTATATATGTTTTAGTTTTATATAGTGTTCAATTGTTAAAAAGGTTTAGTTTTAGGGTTTAGTTTTTAAGTTTTAGTTTTAAAGTTTTATTTTAGGGTTTAATTTCAGGGTTTGACAAGTTCAACCAAAATTTGTTTGGTCAGAGTTCTCGTGGTTTTTAAAATATATATAGAATTTCTCATTTGAACCCAGGGGCGGATTCATGATTTTTTTATTGGGTTCACCTTTTTTTTATGGTTGGAATCTAAGAACTCAATGTCAAAAGTTTCGGTTTAGTCGGTTCGGGTCGGGTAAGGTTCATGATCAAACGTTTTGCAGGCCCGAAGTGGATTAAAATATCCGGGCCCTCATTCTTTTTTAACAAGACATCTAGTTTAACTTTCCTTTTCTTTTTCGAAAATACTCGGCTCCTATTTGCGATTTTGATTCGATAATTAATCAAGTATTCGTCTAATGAGTTATTAAATCAATAACTAATGAGTATGTCTAAAATCAAGTCCTAGTTTCAAATTGTTACTTAATCTAATCAAATCTTATATTTGAGCTACCTAAAAACTAACAAGTCTCGATCTATATAATCTCAAAAGAACTAATACTCTTAAATGGGATACACACAAAAGTAATACTACATTCACTTTGCAAATAAAAGTTCTTGATAAATTTACAATAGTGGGTCTAACTAATAATAGCATTGTTAGTTTGACATGTGATTACATATGAAAATATTCTTGACAAGGAACCATTCATACAAATGACATGAGCAATTCTACTTAATGTGTATATGATTTA
Organism: Deinandra increscens subsp. villosa; assembly: GCA_039602395.1. Taxonomy (NCBI): domain Eukaryota; kingdom Viridiplantae; phylum Streptophyta; class Magnoliopsida; order Asterales; family Asteraceae; genus Deinandra; species Deinandra increscens. Next base: position 97,280,972 of record JBCNJP010000017.1, on the reverse strand, counting down.
AATGTTGCAACTTGATATGTGATGGGGACTTTTTGTTTCTACTCTTTGGTCAGTCATTGCTTATGGCCAAACCGTTAAAACCTTTGCTTTCACCTTCACTAAAGAGACCATTAACATTTAACAAATTAAGTTAATTATCTAATCCAAGCACTCCCAAGACAACCAGTTTCACTAATCTTGATCACTCAAATTTGAGAGTTTATAGGATGAATTTGAAGCTAATGAATACTTGTGACAAATATAACCATAGAAACAGTCTAAGAAACAAGAAAACATCAAGAGCATGAAAACTAATCAACAAAACACAAATAGATATAAACATTATTATGAAAAGAGTTAATTATGGTTAGCGTCCCTATGGTTTGCCATTATTTGTCACCTGAGTTCGAAAGTTAAAAAAATTTCATCTGACACTATGTGGTTTGCATTTTTTATGTGATTTGAGTCCTTTTGACTAACGGGGTTAAAATTTTCTCTTAAGTCAAGGGGTATTTCAGTCAATTTACACATAAGGGACTAATTATATAAATTAATAAAATATAGGGACTCTTTTGTAGTTTTGATAAAGATTAAATAAAAAATCATTAAAAGCAAACATGATATTTAATTTAACACACAATCACACAAACTCTTTTCAGTATATGCTGCTTCTTTTTCCTCGACAACTTCGGCGACTCTGCCATCGGAGTATCCGCTTCCGGTGCCAGCGCCGGAGCAAAATAGCTCCTTTAAAAAGTTCCTTCGGCAACAATACCTTATCAACGGTGACAATAACTAACGGCTTTTGATCAATTAACGTCCCAACAATCTTCGCTGTTACGATACCGGTCTCAACCGTTACATCTTGACCGTCGTTTTGCACCGTGAAATCGTACTTGTTCCCACCGTCTGTTATCAAACCGTTGCACGATTTCAAAATCGACATCGATGGGGCAAAAAACGGTTAATCCGCCATCGATATCATCGACGTAAGTGCTCATCGCGTGAGATACTTGTAGTTAGTAGGTTTATGATTTATGTGTGTGTGAAGAATTTATGGTTTTTGACTTTCTGATCGGAGGGTAAAAACTAAAAAGGAACCATTATGGCAATTAACTCATGGTTTTGAAATCAAATTCCTTGTGGCTCCTGATTTTGATTTCCATGAACCTTTTCAAAGAACACAAAGTGCCTTCTTCCGTCCTCAATTGCTTTTTCAAAAAACGGACTGTGCTCCATTTTGGCTATTAACGCATGGAACCTTGTAAAGAACAATTTTTTTCAAACCTTTTTGACTTGGGGCTTTTGATTTTGGTGGTTCAATTGACGATGACGGAAGAAGGCAAAGGTTCTATGGATGGTGGTGGTGGCGACGGCGACGGTGGTGTGGCAGTGGTAGTTAGCGGTGATAGTGGTGGTGATTTTGGGGAAACTGATTTTGGAGACGTTGTTTCTGTTGACCACCGCGACCGAAAAAGACGGTGAGGGGCTTGGCCCTGGAGGAGAAGGGAAGAATATGGGGCTGAAAATCTTGACCACCGTCGTGGGTCACCGAGGCGCCGCCACCTAGTCGGTCGGAGTTGTTCGCGCGGGGAAAATTGAGGAGAGGGCGACATCGAAGAAGATAGACTTTTTTTTTTAATCTTTATCAAAACTACAAAACATACCCTATGTTTTGTTAATTTACATAATTACTCCCTCATGTGCAAATTGACTGAAATATCCCTTGACTTAACAGAACAATTTAACCTCGTTAGCCAAAAGGACTCAAATCGCACAAAAAATGCAAATTACAGAGTTTCAGATGGAAAATTTTTAAGCTTTGTACTCAGGTGGCAAATGATGGCAAACCACAGGAACGCAAACCGTAATTAACTCTTATGATAGTTAAAAAAAAACTAAACAAAACCTAAATCAAGAAACTAATCAAGTTAACTAAAAAACAAATTCAAGTATTCAACTATTCAAGATAAAGAACAAATTCATCAAAGTTTTCCTGTTAACTTACTTGTGAGAGACTGAGAGAAGTAGAGAACAAAGAGAGGAAAGGGTTGCCGCAGTCGGAGGCTGGAGCAGGTGCATGAGGACAGGTGAGTCGGCTGAGTGATTAAGTGAAGGGTATCAGGGGTCAGAAGAGGGCAAGAGGCGTGAGATGAGTGATGCGTGAGTGAGGGTGAGGGTTGCGTACGTGTTTTAAAATTTAAACCTTAGTAGTCAAAATATGTTTAAAAAAAAAATTAAAAAAAAACAAAAAACAAAAAAATAGAGCCTGCTAAGTTTCGAACCCGGGACCTTGAGGTTAATTTTTTCGGCGTGAACCAGTTAAGCTATAGAGCTTATGTTACTTGGTTCACTCCTCACGATATATGTAGATTAACCCTTACGTTTTTTTTTATATATATTTACATTAAAAGTTCAAAATCCATTGGGTTTCCATGACCCGATGGATCCTATATTGACCCGCCCTTGTTTGAACTGTACCATACATACTACATAAACATACATGCATACATACATACATACATAGCTAAATTCAAATAATAATAATTTCAAGTCTAAAGAGTGTAACAAGCATCACAAGCTTTACACGTGTCATTTTATTGTTTTTAAAGAGGATCACATTTTGGTCATTGTGTTTTACATTTTAGGTCATTGTGTAATATGTGTTAATCATTGTGTTTTACATTTTAGCTCATTTTGTGTTATTTTGTCATTGTTTTTTATGTATTAGATAAATTTATTGTTATTTATCATTGTGTTTTACGTACTAGAATTACACAAAAAGCTTTGTCTTCCTTTTCTTTTTCTAGTATGGCATGGTAGCATCCAAACCTGTAGCCTGATCGACATCTCTAGTAACAACAATATGCCCACCATTAGGAAAGACACTGATCGTAGGCGTTGAAGAACTCTCAACGTTAGAATCTGACTCCATATTAAGCAGATCGAGTAATACTATCTCTGCAAATAGAAGGCAAGTTAGGATACATAGAAATGAAAAAAAAAAATTGGAAGATGAAAGGCATATAAACAGACACGTATCATCATGTGAATTAGAGAGTATGGAATTAACGCTTTTGTATTATTAATTGAAAAGTGTATCTTCCTACTTACAAACTCTTGCTACATGTAGCAAGTAGTGTACCCAATTTTCTACATTACATTTAAGGAAAGTTCCTAGTAGATGCAACTACCACCCACCAACCACTTTTATCCTGTTTTGACATTACTTTAATTTGACTTATTCATCACTCCTCCTCAAGTTGAGTAGTAGGATCTTCAATGCTTAACTTATGAAGACAGCTGCTAAATTTTTTCTCATCGATAACTTTTGTAAGATGTCTGCTAGTTGGTCTCTAGATTTGACAAACGGGAACTCTATTATCCCTACTTCGAGTTTTTCTTTAATGAACTGTCGGTCGACTTCAACATGTTTGGTTCTATCATGTTGAACTGGGTTTTTAGAGATTTGGATTGCTGCCTCATTGTCACACATGAGTTTGTTAGTTTTAACTAGAGGCTTAAAGCAAAAACAGTTTCCGTGAGAAGTTTCTTATCCATAGGATCTCTGCTAATCCCCTTTCCACTCCCTGATATTCTTCGTTGCTACTGGACAATGCAACCACCTTTTGTTTCTTGCTTCTCTATGCGACTAGGTTTCCACCAACAAATATGAAGTACCTCGATGTACACCTTCTGGCACCGTTGTCTCCAGCCCAATTTGCATTAGTGTATCCTTGAGTTTCAAGGTGGCCATTTGGTTTGAACACCACACCGTGACCTGAAGTTCCTTTGAGGTACCTAATGATCCTCCATACATCGTCCATGTGAGTTACTTGTGGTAGGTGCATGAACTGACTTACTACCCTAACAACATATGCCATGTCAGGTCTAGTATGGCAGAGATAAATTAGCTTTCCAACGTACACCATTCTTTGATATTGCTCTTTGTTTGCTGGTTCTGCTCCTTCTTTAATATGTAGGGCATGGTTCACCATCATTGGAGCTTAAGCCGGCTTCGACTCTAACATTCATGTTCCTACCAATAGATATAGGATATACTTCTTTTGACATATAAAGATTCCTCGTTGTGACCTTAGGACTACTATTCCAAGGAAGTACTTAATTCCTCCTAAATCTTTCATTTCAAACTCGGTATAGGTTCTCCTTCAGATTTAGTATCTCTTCTTCATCATCACCCGTGATAATCATATCATCAACATAAATGATTAGACATGTCACACGGTCTTCTCTTTGTTTGATAAACAGAGTATGGTCAAAGTTGCTCTACTTGAAGCCATTATGTTTCATGGCAAGTGTGATGTCACACCCCAACCAACGGTGAAATATGTCGGGGCGCAATGATTAGCCAGATGTACATGACAAATAAAGTAAGTTGTAATACTTAAACATGCCCTTTTTATTAATCAATTAAAGATATGGTACAATAAAGTTAAACATGCAAAATACATATCAAACAGATTTGAAGTCTTTAATCTAGGTCCAACAATCCTAGCATGATCACAACATAGCTCAAGTACAGGTTCCTGCAACATGTATAAAATAAAGTGTCAACTATAAAAGTAGTTGGTGAGTAAACACAAGTTTAAATAATATATGTATATTTTCAACAAAGATATATGCATAACGAGATATTTTCATATATATAGTTAAACAAGTAATGAGTTAGAGACAATGAGTGAGCGTATCAAACCCTAGACAACTAGGCTTCCAATCACCCAATTGAAACCAACGTCTAATTTTAACGGTGGGTTGTCAAACCAATAGATCTATTACTGTAACCCCGACTCGGTGTGTTAATGAGTACGCTTCGAGATAGTGAAATAGAGTATAATGCCAGTGAAAAACCAATCACAATAATCCACACAAATTTAACATACATAGAACGTATCCAATCAACATATAATCGCGTTTGCGTTTTAGAGAAATGATTTTGAATAAAGATACATGTTACACCCCAAAATGTTTAAAGATAAATGAGTTATGATTTCTCACAAGTCGGATTATCATTCGAATGAATCACCATTAGAAATGATAATATGAATTGAATATTGAGTCATATCCCACAATATTAAAAGAGGAGGTTTGTGAATAATCACTACTCAAATCATCATTTGGAGGAATCACCCTTCTAATGATAACAAGAGTTGATATCGCATCACATCCCATAATATTAAAAGAGGGGGGATTTAGTGGTTACTCACAACGCAAATTATCATCCTAATAAATAATCATTTGAATGATAATACGAGTTGATCATTTAGGCACAATCCCTAATATTTAAAGAGGGGGTTTAGTGAATACTCACCTGATAAGTAGATCGGGGACGAGAGATAGAACCAATCGCGAGAGATAACGCTCTGGAGATTATCCTAATGAAACGAACATGCTAAATGAATATAGGTAATGATAATGATCATAGTTCTAAGGACACGAGGAACTTAAGGAGTGTTAGGTCTTATTTGATTAAAAGACCATTTTACCCTTTATCGGGAAATTAGGGTTTAGTGATAATATGAAGACGCGCATTCCTATAAGTAAACGCTCACCCCGGGATCGCCCAGTGAGGTATGCCAGATACGTCCCAGTTGGGAATTATGCGACACCCCTGCTTTGCCAGAAACCCCAGAATACAGGCGCTTACCCTTCCGTTTCGCATGAACTTTTAAGTATCCGATTAACTCGGTATTTATAATACTTTATTATTTATCACTTTTGGACTCATATTCACTTATTATATATACGAGTAAAAGTCCCGCGCGTTGCTGCGGGTTGATATATTTTTATCAGCGTACCTTACCATAGTCATAGATATTACACTATGATTAGGTTGTCTTGAAATCACTAAACAAAGTTAATTAACTATTACATTACAAAAGCAACCGTTAAAAGCCCATCATACGACATGAGATGTGTAGTGCTTTGACTTCAAGGTAATACCTCATGCGTATTTTTTAATCAACGTGAATACCATGATGATCGGCAAAGGTGTGGCTAAGAGAAAATAAGAAGATGTTCTTATCAAATTCAACAACCATACACAATGCATACAAAAAATAATGACACTAAAAAACCAAAGAAAAAAATTACTTAAATCTTTCAGTAAAGTGGTTCAAGACATCTAGAAAGAATCAGATAATTTGTATTCCACAAAGGTACCTTTGTTGGCATTCAAGTTAGGTGCCAGATTCTCAAGTTGAAGTGTATTCTGCTTCCTCCACGAACATGGTTTCTAGCCATTGTAGCTATTGTAGCCATGATCTCCTCTGTGAATACATTATGTATTAATAAAAAAAAACTAATTAAAACACCACATTATAAACTCATATCTCGGGCATATTAAAGAAAAAAAAACACTAACAATAGAGTTCAAAATAATATCAAGGATTTCTTTGCAAACTGTTGAGTGCCAACACTGACCCGTTTAATAAATATATGACTGTTACAGTTTCATCACCTTAGAAGTAGAAAGAACAACTCAACTCCAAAGTGTCTTTATGCACTGGCACTAAGTTGATGACAATCTGATTACCCTCCAAAACCTGCACAGACGAACATAAATTAATATATACAATCTGTTTCATCACCTTATGAAATGGCATTAAGCTGATGATGTCCTCCTCTTTGAAAGGCTTAGGGATATAACGATATCCATATCGAAGTCTCTTGGAAGCAACTAAACTCCAACCTGCAATATAAGTACCAATTTGTTTAAAGCTAACCAACTTATCAAAAATTAGGAGCACAGAGATATTTCCAAAATAGAAAATGAAGTGCATGTGGATTCGAAGTCAGGATCCTTAACTTGCGAATTAGCATTCTCCAAGATTTGTTCATGAGCTCCAAAGACTCAACGTGGTCATCATCTTTACCAGTCTCCATCACTCCCTATTTTGGCCATATAGCATTACTATAGCCATAAGTCCCATTGGTTTCAAACAGCCATCTATTATGATCAACTTTCATTTTGGAACAATAATCAAACCCAAACATCATGATATTATCTCATATGTATTACAAAGTAAAGCTCAAACTAAGACTGACAGAAGTAGTTACCTGAATTCGAGTTAGAAGAATGACATAAACCCAAGTTGGGTCAGGTAAAAGAAAGATCTACTTGGCCTTTTCGATTCCGGATCTGTAGATAAGAAAAGTGATCATTTAAACGGGATAAGAGGTATAAAACTGACACATCGATTGGTAACTGAATGCAATTGTTTATAGCAATTTATTATGCACAAACCACTGAAAGTTATCCAATCTGTACCACTTGATCAATTTTTTCAGTATCTGAACAAAAAACCAGAAGATTAAACATATTAGATTAGAAAGAAGCAAGCAAGAAAGGTTGCCCAATAAAAATATATACTTATTATATTTTTAAGCAACTTTTATTTGACCAAGGGGGTCTACCACCAGCCAGAAATTCCTACATACACACATAAGAAGATAATGCAAATATAAAAACCAAGAAATCGAAGTATTTCAAAAAAAAAATGATACCAATTCCAGAAAGGAAATACAATGATACAGACCTAAACCACCAGAAAAACCATCCAAGTATGAAATCCTGCACTGCAAACCAAAGAATTAACACATATGCACCTTCAATTGACAAAATTTGAGATAAATTAAATCATAGAATCTAAATTAGAACATGGAAAGAAGACGGTACCTGTAATTCTATCGGGTAAGCAAGAGGAAAACTGAGATGATAGAAACTCAACATTTGTAAAATAATAGAAAGGAAAATATAACGTGTGCAGCTACATAAGAATAAAAAGTTAGTAGTCCACACACTTTCATCTCTATTACACAGGACACTCACATTAAGCATATAATGGTGATGGCATTTTATAGTAAATTGTGGTACCTGCAAGTTTTTGTTATGGCACCCTTTTCATGTTACCATTTAATATTAAGTAAATAATAGATAAAGCATGTATGACAAATAGATGAACCACTAAAACAAATGCAACAAACCATTCAATATAATAATCAGATTATGATTTCATAATAAGCCATTCAATATAATAATCAGATTATGATTTCATAATAAGCACAGGTTTATAAAGTTGACCTACAAACCATTAAACCAAAATACCATGTTTGCTTAACAAAAGGACATCCAAAGTTAATAAATAAAATATCAAAATACAATGTCTGCAACCAAATAGATGAATCAATGTCTGTACACTACCACACACAGTTATCAGGTTATTAAAAGTAGCAAACCTGGGTTTTCAACTAATATTACTAATCAACAAAAAGGTAAAAACTTGAAGCCTAAAAGAAACAAACCTCTGTCGAAGGACAATTAATCTAGTAAAATTGAAACTAATACCTCTGATTGAAAGGGCAACACCCCAAAACTGCAATAAAAGAAAAAAGAGAAATAACATGAGATAAATTGTAAGAGAATTAAGCAAGAACAGTAGTAAAATTATAAAAGAAATAAGAGCATCAATTCTAGTCTTGGATGAAGTATTGAAGTGTAGGCTCAGATTATTTACATGTGACAATTCAAGCCATCATGATTGAGGGCGACTCTATGGCTGCAAAAAGTTATTGCCTCGCCAAAGAGTCGACCGAACTCACCATATACTTCCATGAAAAATCATCACTGCCTCAAATCATAAATAGCCAAAGTGGGTATAGGAAACCAAAGTAACTCATCCGACAATATCTCAGTAACTCATCCGTCATTGGGTACAAATGCATAGTAAAGCCACTAAGTAAAAAACTTACAAAATGTAAATTTGAAATACCAAATCATTACAGCCACCACAGTACTCAAAAGGGTCGGATCTAGGCAGCAGCAGGAGCAGCAACGAACACCACCTGGCCACCAGGTAAAAGTCTTCTAAAACCATCATCTAAAACATATGTTTCAGTTTTAGGCTCAGATCTGAGTTTCTAAATCATCACAGCCTCCATAGTACTCTAAAGAGTCCATTCTAGGCAGCGGCTGCGATGAACGCCACCTGGCCACCAGATAAGCAACAGCCATCATCCATAGATTTGGGGGTTTTTAGAAACCCTAATTCATCAAGGATTCATCGCTACCAGATGAACTGATCACAAAACGCAATCATCAGCCATGGCAGACCACCAAGACAAAGAAATCGGCGTCGTTCATTGCCAAAATCAAAGATGACAGCGAACACACAGCAAGAAGAAGACATGCATGATACACCCAGAGCTTCAACTCTCTGAATCAACGAAACCCTAGACGCCACGGGAAGGGCACAACTGCGGTGATACATCGAGCACAACCTGCCGCTTCGACGTGGATCGGCGTCCGGCAAGATCAACGTCACCGGCAATGGCGGTTGATCTGTAAGAGAGAGAGAGATCCAGAGGTGTAAATCGTTCCGGCGACATCATCGTCACCGCCATGGCGGTGTCAATTCCGGCAAAGTAAATCGCCGCCGATTCAACGGAGCAACGCCTTAACGGCAGCCGCTTCGACGTGAATCGGCGCCCGGAACATCGGCCGACAACCTCGTTTAGCCGTCGCCGAAGGACTGCCGACGCCGGAATCGGGAGTCACCGCCAACAGCAAAAAACGTGTATAAGGGAATAGTATCCATTGTGAGACTGACACCATAGGGTAAATGGCCAAAACCACCGTCCTTCTCAGCCACCACCACCGGTAAAACAACCGGCGACGTAGAGAGAGAAAAAGAACCAGAGAGTGATGCGAGAGTGGAGATGGTTTCTTAACCCTAAAACCTCCCACAGAATTACAAAACCGGTGAGTGAGGAAAGAGAGAAACGCAACGTGTAGAAAGATGGAGAGTCACCGCCACAGCAACAAATTAAAAAAAACGCGTATAAGGGAATAGTCTCCATTGTGAGACTGACACCCTAAGGTAAATGATATATAAGGAAATAAACATGATCTAAGACCAAAAATCAAGTCCTAATACCTTCTGGTTTGTTTAATATTAAATAGTCACATTCAAAACCCTAATTTTAAAATATTTATCAAATACATAGCAAAATCTTTTATTAAATGATATAAATTTAGGGCTTTTACTTAAAATATTATTTTATAATATACCTTAAAATATTAGCCCTAAATTTAACCTGTTTGTTCCATTTTGGTGTAACAACGTCGTGAAAACCCTAATTTCAACATATTTATTAAATAAATATCAAAACATTCTATAAAATTATATAAACTTAGGTTTTATTCATTATGATATAGTATAATATTCTATAAAATATCAAACCTTGACTCAACACCGTTTACTCAATTCGCACGAACTTCTAAGTATCCGATTAACTCGGTATTTATAATACTTTATTATTTATCACTTTTGGACTCATATTCACTTATTATATATATAAACATGATCTAAGACCAAAAATCAAGTCCTAATACCTTCCGGTTTGTTTAATATTAAATAGTCACATTCAAAACCCTAATTTTGAAATATTTATCAAATACATAGCAAAATATTTTATTAAATGATATAAATTTAGGGCTTTTACTTAAAATATTATTTTATAATATACCTTAAAAGATTAGCCCTAAATTTAACCCGTTTGTTCCATTTTGGTGTAACAACGTCGTGAAAACCCTAATTTCAACATATTTATTAAATAAATATCAAAACATTTTATAAAATTGTATAAACTTAGGGTTTTATTCATTATGATATAGTATAATATTCTTTAAAATATCAAACCTTAACTCAACACCGCGTACTCAATTTGGGCAGAACAACGTTACGAAAACCCTAATTTTGACCGATTTTTAGATAAAATACCAAATCTTCTTAAAACTTGAAATTAACTTAGGGATTTCTTAAAAACATTATTTTAGGATTACCTATAAAAATTAAGATCCTAATTCCAATCTGATTACCCGATTTTAGCAAAACAAGCTCAAGAACCCTAATTTTTGTACATTTTTAGAAATCATACTTAGACACAATATTATCAAAAACTGAGATAGTTTATTGTTAAGCATACCTAATAAAGTGGGAATGTAGAATTTCAGCTTCAGAAGCCTCTTGGATTTATCGAATTTGAAGGAGGAAGATCCGGACGAGTTCTAGGGTTTTTGAGGTAGTAATTTAATAAATTTGTGAGGATTGATCGATGATATGGCCTCTATTTATACTCATTAGATGCGCCTAAGGTCCTCCATGTGTCCATGGTGATTATCCGGCCAAAAACGACACGAATCATGCGAAAATTAGGCTGCAAGTTTGAATACGTGGAGGAAAAACAAACCAAGAACATTTTCCGCGCAGGTGTGTGGCTCGCGATACGCGCCAAATGGAGAGGAGGCCTTCGCGATACGCGGGCCAAGTTTGGTCCCTGAGGTTTTTATTTACAAATTAACCCCTGAACTTTGGTTTTTGAGCAAATTTAACCCATAGGCTTTTCTAACCTCGTCATTTTATTTCCAAAAAGTATTTAGAATAATTTCTCATGGTTTTCTAAGTCTCGGGATATGCATAATAAGGTATGAAAATACGTATTTAATATATATTTATTTTCTTTTTATTCGTTCGTCGTCGTTTTAACTCGTTAACCTCTAAAATTTTACGAGTAACCTATAATAACCTTATAAAATATTATAGAACATAAAAATATGATTTTTGAAATTTACTCGACTCCCGGTTATTAACGGTTTTGCACGAAAAACCATAAATTATTTGCGTTTTAATTAACAAAATTGATCCAATATTTAACCAATTGGGTTTTAATGTTATAAAATGATTGTAGGATGTTAAAAACTCCGAGATTCCCGATAAACGATAAATCGAATACCGAAATCGCGTAAAAGTTGATAATTGCTTTATTTTTGTTTTAAGCAAATCGTTTAACCTAAAATTTTGCAAATTTATTATTTTGCTTTCGAAAAATGATTATCGAGTATCCTAAACATAATTTAAATTTATAATTTTTGATGAATTCTTTCGGTAATCGTTAAACTAAAACTCGATGTGCGTGACAAGTTCAAAATTCGGGTCGGGTTTTGCAATTGGGTCGGACACAAGTGTTACAGTCTCCCATACTTCAGGAAATTTCGTCCCGAAATTAGAAGAGATATTCGAGCTAAGAGGAAATAATACATCAATGGTGATAGGGAATTTGATACAAACAACAACCAATGGTTAGTTCTAAGTTCGATTTCCTATTTATTTTTAAAGTACCTTCGATGCTTATATATATGGTGTACCACAGCTAACCCACCACATCTGTAATACTTTAAAAATGCGCTACTAACCTACGAAGAACCACCATTTTCATATAATAACAAATAAACTTAAGATCGCAACGATATGATAGAGATTGAATGATGGATCGTAATTACACGATTATCCGTAACAATCAGATTTATAGATTTGATTTATCACCTTCTCCCCTACTTCAGGGAAGAGACCGATGGAATATGAGGAGAGTGGTGGGGGTAACATGATTTACTTTTAATTTATTGAAACTGATATTTTGACATTAAGTCAAAAACATCATTTCACACAATAAAATGGGATCACAGATTTCTTAACAAGAGAACCCATCGGGTACTGGTGAGCTAGATGGGTAGCGAGCCACATCTAATTCAGCCATGAGATGTGAGGTCTAGTTAATAGTCTGGATTAGAAATTGGCTAAAACTCAAAATTAACGCATATGACCAAAACCAAATGTATGCTAAGCTAGCATCACACACAATTGTTTAGGTGTAGTATGTATAAGTCTTGGACTGGCCAGAAAAATCAGAGATGCTTTATGATTTAGAGCAAATTCAAATATCGCCATTTAAGGCGGTGATAATGTGAGAGAAGTGTTTTTAACAGAGATACTTGATTAATCCATTTGAGGAAAAGATAGTGATGCAACACGAAATTAACATTTAAATGAATCACCATTCAAATGGTAATACGAATTGACCACTTGATATCGAAATGCAGCTCATTATTTGAATGAATCGCCATTCGAATGATAATGCAAATTAGATATCATAATCTTTCCTTTATTAAGATCAATAGGGGAATCAAGACCAGATTAAATCATGGTTTTGAGAAAATTTGGGAATAGATAATTATCCCGTATAGAGATAACGCTAATAACGAGAATTGATCTTGAAGAGATAGGTAATTCTGTGAATTCTTTTGAAGAGGTTGCTAATATAAGAGTTTTGATGTTTGATGAGTTCATCGGATTGGCGATGTACATTCAAAATGTATCATCTTTAATGAATGGTTGTTCCTCAAAGTGAGGAACTAGATCGAATAAATTTTAACAAGGATGCCACGTATTCCTTATGGGTTTGATGAAGGACACGTGTCTCTAACATACTGGATGATTTATTTCAACGAATAGTCAAGTCTAAGTTATCTTGAATGAGGAACGAATTCCACGTGATGTTTAAGATAGTCAATTTGATGATGACATTTTAACCTTCCCGAGAGGCGTAGATGTGTTTTTTAGGGATTGATTCGGAATTAAGGATAACGGAAATTGAGGGTAATATGTTTCTGGTCTGCTGATTATTCATAATGGGAGGTTTTAAAGATAATGGGAATATAAGAAGTGATTGAGTAAGTAGGAGGGTAACAAGCAAAGAGTTTATAAAACTCATATTCTTATATATATATATATATATATATATATATATATATATATAGGGTGAGGTTCATTGTAGACACTTTCGCATGTGAAATAGCTCTTTTTCACATGTGAAAGTTTCTAATTAATGAGAAAAAAGAAAAAAAGAAAAAAGAAAATTAATCACAACCATTAGATCAAGAGATCTAATGGTGAAAAAGGGTGTCTACCTGTCTACACTTATGAGGGTGTCTACAATGAACTTTTCACTATATATATATATATATATATATATATATATATATATATATATATACAAGATGAACATCGATTGGAAAGATTACAAACTTTTATTACAAGGAAACCGGTTTATTCAAATATTAATAGAGTCCAAACGATCTTCAAGCATCATCATTACTTCTTTCTTTAGACATCATCCATGATGAAAGTTCTAGCAGTTGCTTGGAGGTTGACAATTGTTGTGGAGAGGAGTTCTGATAGTGGCTGCTTGAGGACACATGTTACGAAAATGATTAGGGTTTCCACAATGATAGCAGCAACGTATCGGGATAGCAGAAGGAATATGAGTAGGAGCAGGTGCCACAGGTTGACCCACCGGGAGCTGAGGTTGACGACAAACATTTACGAGATGACCAAATTTGCTACAATTGAGACAACGCCAACAAGGAACATGGATTGAGTGATGGTAACTGCAAGTGTTGCATCAAGGATGGGTTCCGGCATAAGGTTACTTTGCTCACCGAGTATCGGGAGCCTTCTGAGTAGCAGGTATAGCAGCTTTTGCAAGTGTGATTGTTTTATCAAGATGTTTAGCCTTCTTTTTCCTTTTCTTGGTCTTGGCCACGGAACGCTTGATGACTTTTAATCCTTGAGGTAGTTCAGTAGTATCATTGTTGACAAATTTATCATTGAGGGCTTGTCGGAAAATGTTAGAGATGAAAGATGCCACTTGTTGAGAAATTTGTCGGGCCATTTGTTGATCGTCAAGATTCATGCTAATGGAAAATGTTTGAGGGACAAGGAATAATCAATTCAGGATCATGAAGTCGAATATTTTATAAAACATTTGAATTTAGAAATCACGAGATTTCAGATAAGGGGTGGAGAAGAAATCATTTTGACTTAATAAAACATAACGGAATGGCCTTCGTTTCTCGATTGAGAAACTACAACCCGTGACTAATCAAAGTTAATTGGGATCCGTAGCAGTAATTGACATGCTTTGGCCTAATAGGTTCCAACACTCTCACTAAAGACTTCTAGGTAGGCATCCAAGTCCATACGGCTGATTCGGATTAATACGCAATGCCTGCCTAGATAGACCTCCAGCTACCGGTGCCTTCCCCCTTCCAGTTACTACATGTCTACTGTTGGGAATCTAACCCTGATGGAATTTTCAAAATCAGAATCTTTAGAATCCTAAATTGGCACGTAATGCACCATTACTAAGGATATGATCACGTGGGAGCTGTAAGGATATGATCACGTATTAATAAACGTATGTCCGGAAAGTATTTAAGCCTACGAGGTTACACGTCTCGACACTAATGTATTTGTATTAATTAATTAGTTAATTGATATTTATCACGAACATTTAACGAGGAATCGTTAAAAACTAACGGTTAATTGTTAACAGGGGTGTTAGTTGTAAATTAGAGAGAGTTGTAATTTGATTACAATTAGGAAAAGGCTTGGGATAGGCCTTAGGGCCGAAATTTCGTGAAGCCCTATCCCAATCCCTAACTTGTTCATCAAGTTCCTAAACCCTATAAATAAACCTTATGGGTTTAAGGTTTAGTTGCTGCATTTATCTGATAAAGTGCAAACCCTAATCTCTCTCTATTCTCTCTCTAATTTTCGGCAAACAAGAAAGAACCCTAGGGGTTTGATTTCTTGTGTGGTTCGACCAAGCCATCTTCACAAGAGGAGTCCGTGATCAAGTACTAGCATACGTACATCGGTGTGTCGTGTGTGCGATCGTAGAGGGATTTACTTCAAATCCTAGAAGATCTTCTCTTGCCGAGCTAAAAAGGTACACATTATCTATCCGGTTAGTTAGATTAATTCATAGGAAAAATATCCGCTGCGTACTCGTGGTTTTGATAATTAGTTATATAACCCAATAGTGGTATCACGAGCCACCTATAATTTTAATTAATTACCGGGAATAAAAACTTGGAAGGGGGGTAACCAAATCAGATTCTAGCTTTTCGATCCATTTAAAAATTGTGTTTTACAATTGGAAAAAGGTTTCGCAAATTGGTATAAACGGAAAAACTCAAAAATTCGATGGAAAACGACTTTTCGACCCGATCGAAAAGTTCCTGATCGAAAACTGCTTCTCGACCCGATCGGAAACCCTTGTTTTCCGATCGGAAACCCTTGTTCCGATCGGAAACCCTTGTACGATCGGAAACCCTTGTTTTCCGATCGAAAACCCTAATCGAAAAGTGCTATTCTCGATCGGAAACCCTGATTCCGATCGAAAACTATATAATGGATCGAAAACCTCTAGCCGAATCGGAAACCCTAATTTTAGGTCTAAAATTCGATTCTTGTGATCTAAAATTAAGAACCCAAGTTTTGTTATTTGATAATCAACATGTTGTACCTGTATTTAAAATGTTAAAAAGAAGTAAAAACCATGAAGTTTCATGCAAATCGTTTATGGTTATTACTTATATCGAAGAGGACTAAAATTAAAATTATATTAGATAATTAGAAACCCTAAGATTATGTGATTATTGTGATAAATGTGACATAATAAAAGGTTTATAAAATAAAATTTGTGTCCTAAAACTCAAAAGAAACACCGGCTCACCCATTTAAACACACTCTAAGAGAGGTATAAGTCGGGTCGCCATGCTTCCCTAAAGTGGGTAGGTTTTTAATTTCAAAAGTGCAAACCTCACCCCTACGCTTCTTTGTGTGTTGCAAATGGAGCTACCGAGCTCTTTTGATTTGGAAGACAAACTAAGAATTTTATAAACACATTATGTGGTGAAGGTGTGCATGAACCTTCACACATAACACTTTTTGATCACACATCAAAATTGTTTTGACCCAAAACAAACTTAAGTCTTTGCCATCCACCTTGGAAAGGACACTTGTGGGTGTCATCTTACTCATTGGTACACAATGGTAAAATGGCATTTACATGACAAATTCCCACTCATTGGTACACAATGGTGGAAATTTGTGCGTTCTTAGTTGGACGACTTAAAGCGAGCTAAGCGGTGAGACCCTTGGCCCGTGGCAAAAGATGGGATGAAACATGACTACAAATTACTTGGTGCAAGATTCACAAGTATTATTTGTAGGTCCCATAAAATCTAGGAATTGTACTTGGAGTACAATTATTGATCGTCACTTACCTTTTGAGTGCATCATTTCTAGCAGATCAACTGATGAAATGATGGCATGTCAATTGGATCCTAGCCTTAATAAACTTAATTGTTTAAAGTGTTTAAACATTGGGTAACTAAATTTATTAAGGAAAAGATTATCAAAAATACTGATTTTTGAACTTAATCTGTTTTGTAGATGGCAACAAACCCTCCTCAAAACAATGTTGGTCATGCTTTTCGTCAAATGTTTGAAAGAGAAAAGCTGAATGGATCTAACTTCAATGACTGGTACCGTCAACTAAGGATTGTCCTTAGAGTTGAACGGAGGACCGATGTCCTTGAAAATCATTGGCCGACCGAGCCAGCTGCTAATGTTTCTGATCAAGAGAAAGCGTTCTACAATGCAGAGTATAGCAGATACGATGAGGTTGCTTGCATGATGATCTCGAGTATGACTCCCGATCTTCAGAAGCAATACGAATTTCATACACCTTGTGATATGATCAAAGAGCTAAAGAAGATGTATGAAAAACAAGCTGGTGTTGAATTGTTCGACCTAGTTGTAACATCCGTATGTTTCAAAAACCTGGAAACTCGACCCACATCAAGATCCAAGATTTAAACCCAATTCTAAACACCATAAATGGTATATTACTCTCTTCCTTATGATAATACTCTGAAAATGGTGAACGTGGGCGAAAACCGCGTGCAAAACCGAGTTATAACGAAGCGGGAATCGCAAAAACAAATTTGATGTTTGATGTTGAGTTGCAAGACGCGAATTTCATCCCACATTGCCTCTTCAACAAAATTTCCATCCCTTACACACCTATAAATACCTCTTCTAGGTCCCTCATAGTTTCCCAACTCATAGTTTGAGTATAAACAAGTGGAATAACCAAGTTTTGGTGGTTCCACAACTACAATACCTCTTTGGGTGTCGTGCTTAGTGTTTTTTTTAATGCTTTCGTTGAGGAGGTGCTGCCCTTCAAGCTCGTCCCGTTCGAAAAGCTTCTTTGAGGTAATTCTTCTTCTTTTTCTTTTTTTGTTTCCTTTCTTTTCTTTCTTTCGTTATTCGTTTATTTATTGCTTTATTAGCTTAAGTAATTAGTTTAGTTTAGGTTCTTAGTTAGGTGCTTTAGGCTCGTTTAGGTAGCCTTGCTAAGGCTCGTTCTTAGAATGCCTAGCATTGCTAAGGCTTGTCCTTTGGACGGCCTAGCTTTGCAAAGGCACGTCATTAGGACGTGTTGCCTTGCTCAGGCCGTTTTGGGCTTGTTGTAGCCTTGTAGAGGCTCGCTAGGCCCAACGAGTCTAAACTATCATGTCCAATTTCATCTATATTCTTCTAATCCAAAACTCAACGTTTTTATGCATGAACAAATTGGGGATTAAGGCTTGTTTTTCACATATCAGCAATTAAACTAATTCTTAATCATTCTAATATGTAATTTAGGTTGAGAACATAAACTCATTTTTAAGAATTTCAAATAACTTAGAAATCGATCTTTGTTTAACAACATATTTAGTGATGATACTTGAGACGCGAATGACATGTAGTAACTGGAAGGGTGAAAACACCGGTAGTTGGGGTCTCTGTCAAAGGATAAGTGTTCGCATAAATCTCATAGTCGGACCTGGATGCTTACCTGGGATGCCCCGATGAGAGTGGAATAACCTATTAGGCCAAAGCATGTCTGGTAACGTTTAAGGTATCGTTCCTCTTAAAAGTTAACATGTTTTCAGACTTCAATTTATAATATTAAAACCCATTCCCCAAATGCATAAGTGCTTAGAATCCCACATTCCAATATTCATGTCGTCCCTTCCTATTCTTTTAGGATGAATCTTCGGGACTAATCATTTCACCTTCACTTTTCGCTTCGTGGACTTAACTTCTAATCCATGTGAGTAATCCTTGCCCCTTTTCTCATTTTCTCATTTTTGGGGGTTGCAACATGTATCATATTTCAAAGTGTTGTCTTTCAAGTTTATCATTTACCATGCGTATGTGATCTATGTGTGAATTATGTGTTATGTGACTTCTAGCATGATTTATCAATATGTGATTTTCAAAGGCTTTCATGTTTATCAAAGGTTTTCATGTTTATCATTGGATGTCAAGTATGTCATGGTTGTCATGTCTGTCATGTCTTTCATTTGGCATAAACATTAACGTAAGGCCTGGGGTAACAAAGGTAGATCTATCAGTTGACAACCCACTCAACTTGACCGGTTCGGCGTTGGGTGTTTGGAGCCTATTTCATTATTTCATATAGTCTAACCTGCGGGTTAGGGAAACTTTCATATGTCAGTGAGGTTTGTTTATGCCTAGTATTTCATGTTGTCATTTTATACCAGCAATTTTGGTTATGCCTAGTTTTTCATGTTGTCAATATCTTCTAGCATGTTATATTTCACTTATTCTATCATATGACACGTAACGCATGTTTTTCAAATATATGTTATGTATCAAACTTGTGGTTACTCACCAACTATTTATAGTTGACCCTTTTTATTTTATACATGTTTCAGGCTATGATGTTGATGTTTCAAGATGCTATCACATATGGCTTTTGGACCTAGTCTAATAAATAAATTGTATTTGTTATCAATATGTGGTGTATTGTTTTATCTTTCAATGTTATCAATGAAATTCGTTATTTAACTATTGTCACTAAATTAGTTGTCATGAGCTTATGGGCAATCTAATCATGCCCCGACGTTTCCGCCGTCGGTTGGGGTGTGACACTAGTTGTGGAACTCCACGACTTGAAGCTTGAAACTGGAAAATCGGTCAGTAGTCATGTCACACCCCCAAATAACCACTAACGGAGTTTATACCGTTAAGGGGTGCGGCTAGACCAGGATCCACAACCATTAGTTACAAATACTAAGTGAATCAGGGTTAGTTCAAAAATCAGTTATAAAGTAAAGTCTCAAATACAAACGCAGCGGAATAAGTATTGTCTTTAGCACTAACCACGTGCTTTACATAAACAATGTATTAAATTCCCAATTTGTTTAATTAAAATAAAAGTCTTCACGTGCCATGCCAACCCGCTCCGGATACTCCTTAGCGATCTGCAAAAGTTTAAACCACGCAAGTGTCAACCTAACGGTTGGTGAGTTCACAGTGGGCTTGTCATGCAGTGGCCCGGTCTCATAAATCATAATCGTGTAATCGTATTCTTACGTACAATTTATTTGTGAAAAGCAATGCTTGTAATAATCAAAATCATATTATTGTGGTTTAATAAAAGTATTGTCCGTAACCTACGTTATCGGGTATGTACTAGTCTTGTATAGTTAAAGTGCTCAACCGATATCGCGGGTAGCTAATCCGTTGTTCCATGCACTAAGGAAGTTTGCACCAAAGCTGACTATAATTTATTGTAGTGGCCGTGCCATCTAGTACTGCGGACCTACGTCATCGCGGTTTTGCCTCCCCCGTGTCCTCTCGGGATCACGGTCAAATAGGCTGATATTGTACCTCCGTGCACTCCCCGTGCCACGGGGCGGAGTTTGTCAAACTCCAGTAGATCTACCCAACATCCCCTCGCTTTACAATTAATGGTACAATTTAGTTGAGGACTTTTTAAGTTTTCACGGCATCCTTAGAAATCATGTGATATCATGTGGTTTAGACTTTAACCTACACTAGCCATATTAAAAGGTTTACTGGATTCTCGTGAATCTCAAAAGTGTTTTCAGTTTCGTTTCAGAAAAAGTTGTTTAAATAATTCGCAAGTGCTTCCCATAAAGCACTTCCAGTTCATTAAGTGGGTGCCGAGCACTCCAAGTTTTCACATTCATCAGGGAGGTGCCTAGCACTCTCGAGTTTGTCAGCATTGTTTTACTTTTAGTTATTCGGTGTGACCCAAACGGGTTCACGGTAATCGGGTTAGTGACACTCACCTTTGGTTGCACTGCTACACTTGCTTAATAATCCAAGTTTGCTTAACGAAGACCTATGAACACGTTTAGGTCTTAAGTATTAGTTTTGTGTCTAATCTTTACTTAACGTCACTATGGCCCATAACATAGCACGTTGGAACTATGACTCGACATACAGACACACGACACCGATGGTTGATCATAAACTAGGGTTCATATATATCAGAAATCAAAGCGTGTATCATCATGGCATAATCATATAAGTCATGGCATAACATTCAAGAAAATTGCACAAGTTTGGATTCTGGTCTCAGTTTCGCCAGCAGTTTCGCTGGTCAGTTTCGCTCTGTGCACGGGCAGCGTTTTCGCTAGGCAATACCCGATGACACAGTTTCGCTAGGCTAGTTTCGCTCGAAACTGTTGGCACAGTTTCGCTAGCCTAGTTTCGCCCGAAACTGGTTTGAACTTTCGTTCAGGGAATTTCGCTCGGTAGATTCGCTCGAGCTGGTCTGGTTGGTTTACCCGGCGATACTGCAGTTTCGCTGCATAGTGTCGCTGGATGAAGATATACATAGTTTCGCTGGACAGTTTCGCCCAGAGAACACGACAGTTTCGCTGGTTGCGAAAAACATACGGATCAGCCTAAAAATCAACCTAACAGCTTCCATTTTACATGCAATTCATTGTTTAGCATACATAGGCATTTACCAACATAAATCAGTAAGCTTTAACACCTTAAACATGCATTTTTATCATCAAATCACCAAAATACATTTAAAACCCTAAAATGACCTAAATAGCATAAATCTTTATCATGGATCAGTTTTACACGTAAAGTTATCAACTTTATGGTAGATCTAGCATTACTAAGCATTCCTACAGAAGATCTAACAATATCATGAAGGTTTAAGCATGCTTTATGAAGAAATACATAGAAAACACATAAAAATGGCATAAAGGAAGATTTTGGGACTCACGATTCGATCAAGGAATCGAATGGATGTTGTCTTGAGGCTGAGATCTTGGTTTCTCTTGATGGTTTTCGGCTGATCAGATTTCCAGAGAAGAATGTGTGTGTTTTTGGTGTAAATGAGGCAAATAGGAGAACTAGGGTTTATTAAGATTATTTATATCAGGGGCTAGTTTCGCTGGCAGTTTCGCTGGCCAAGCGAAACTAGCTCTGGTCACATTTAACTGATTTGGTTTAGCTGGCTACCGGGCGACACTACAGTTTCGCCCGGTAGTTTCGCTGGCTGTACAACTTAGGCAATTTTCACATAGTCAAGGATTTACAATTTGTCATGCTATTCATAATATTAAATCATGCATTTAAATCACATTGCACATAATGACAACCATAAATGAACACATAGCACATATGGGCGGGTTCGGTGATCAACCAAAGGACGTGGACGTATTCGGCCTAGTTAAGCATTAGTTACTAAGTTAACACTTATAACGTAACTAACGGGGTTTGTCTAACGGAAGTTAACCTTGGAATTCTCGGATGTCACATCATCCCCTTGTAATTGGAATTTTCGTCCCGAAAATTATTCTTGCGTCGTAGCGTTCGCAGCATCGGCCGTCGTTGCTGGGGAAAGAAAGCAAAAGTTTTAGGGTCGTCACATCCTCCTCCTGTTACAGGAATTTTGGTCCCCAAAATTAAATTATACCTTGAGTTTCCGTGGACGTTTGCTCGAACAAGTGAGGATACTTTTTCTTCATTTGATCCTCTCGTTCCCAAGTATATTCAGGTCCACGCTTTGAGTTCCATCGCACCTTGACGATCGGAATCTTGCTACGCTTGAGGGCTTTCTCCTCGCGTCCCATGATTTCTACCGGTTGCTCGATAAATCTCAAGTGTTCATCAATTTCCAATTCCTCCAAAGGAATTATTTCGATGTCTTCAGCCAGACATTTCTTTAGATTAGAAACGTGAAACACGTTGTGAACTCCATCGAGTTCTGCAGGGAGTTGTAATCGGTAGGCCACCGGGCCTACTTCCCCAATAATTTCAAATGGACCGATATAGCGAGGATTCAGCTTTCCACGTTTTCCGAAGCGTATCACACCTTTCCAGGGAGATACCTTCAACAGCACCTTGTCGCCTACCTCGAACTTCAAAGGTTTACGGCGTTTGTCGGCATAGCTCTTTTGTCTGTCACGTGCTGCGGCTATCCGTTTTCTGATTTGTATAATTCGTTCTGTGGTATCATGAATAATTTCCGGTCCAGTGAGTCCTTTCTCACCCGTTTCGGCCCAACACACGGGCGATCTGCATTTTCTGCCATAAAGGGCTTCAAAAAGCGCAGCACCGATACTTGAATGATAACTGTTGTTGTAGGAGAACTCCACCAACGGAAGATGAGCCTCCCAGTCTTTACCAAAGTCGAGAACGCAAGCTCGGAGCATGTCTTCCAAAGTCTGAATAGTTCGCTCTGTCTGACCATCGGTCTGCGGGTGATAAGCTGTACTCATATCTAGTCTGGTTCCCAGTGCTTCTTGCATAGATTGCCATAGTCGAGAAGTAAATCGAGGATCTCTGTCAGAGATAATAGTCTTAGGCACTCCATGACGTGCCACGATCCGGTCGATGTACAGCTTAGTTAACTTGTCCATATTGTCACTTTCTCTCATCGGGATGAAGTGTGCAGATTTGGTTAACCGATCAATGATAACCCAAATCGCATCCGGTCGATTCGATCGATGAGGTAATCCCGTTACGAAGTCCATGGAGATATCCTCCCATTTCCATTCTGGGATCTTTGGTTGCTGTAATAGCCCAGAAGGCTTTTGGTACTCGATCTTGACTCTTGAGCACGTTAAACACTTAGCCACATATTGCGCGATGTCGGCTTTCATATTCGGCCACCAATACAAGCCCTTTAAATCCTGGTACATCTTATCCGATCCAGGGTGCACCGAATATCTTGACTTGTGAGCCTCATCCATTACGAGCTCACGAAGATTTCCAAGCAAAGGGACCCAAATTCTATCATTATAATACCGGAGTCCGTCGGACTTAACTTCAGAATTTCCATCCACCCCTCGCAGTGCTTCAGCTGCGAAGTTTTCTTCCTTTAAAGCTTCTTGTTGGGCATCGCGGATCCGATCCGGCAATCCCGTGTGGATGGTAAGTTGCAGCGCTCGCACCCGACGAGGCTTCTCATACTCTTTCCGACTTAAGGCATCAGCCACAACATTGGCTTTTCCCGGGTGATACTTAATTGCTAAGTCATAGTCGTTCAGTAGCTCGATCCACCGTCATTGTCGCATGTTGAGATCTTTCTGATTAAAGATGTGCTGTAAACTTTTGTGATCGGTAAATATCGTGCACTTTGTTTCGTAGAGGTAATGTCTCCAAATCTTGAGTGCATGAATAACGGCTCCCAATTCCAGATCATGCGTTGTATAATTCTTTTCAGTGTCCTTCAATTGCCTGGACCCATAGGCAATCACTTTGTCTCGTTGCATCAACACGCAACCGAGTCCTTGGATGGATGCATCACAATAAACTACAAAGTCGTCAATCCCATCGGGTAACGCGAGAATTGGAGCTGAGCATAGCATGTCTTTAAGAGTCTGAAACGCGCGTTCTTCTTTTTCACCCCATCTGTATTGCACTCCTTTGTGCGTTAAAGCCGTTAAAGGTTGAGCCAGTTGCGAGAAACCCTTAATGAATCTTCAGTAGTATCCGGCCAGTCCCAAAAATTGTCGGATTTAGGTCGGCGCTCTAGGAGTAGGCCAACTCTTGATAGCTTCCACTTTAGCTGGGTCGACATGAATTCCATTCTGATCGACAATGTGTCCAAGAAACTGGACTTCGCGAATCCAAAAATCGCATTTCGAAAACTTAGCATAAAGTTGTTCCTTGCGGAGTAATTCCAAAATAAGTCACAGATGCTCCTCGTGTTCCTCCTTTGTCTTGGAGTAGATCAAAATGTCATCAATGAAAACTATTACAAACTTATCGAGGTACGGCTTGCACACTCGATTCATCAGGTCCATAAATACGGCATGCGCATTAGTTAGCCCAAACGGCATAACCAGGAACTCGTAGTGACCATACCGAGTTCTGAAAGCAGTCTTAGGAACATCCTCATCACGTACACGAAGTTGGTGATATCCAGACCGTAGATCAATCTTTGAGAAGTAGCTTGAACCTTGTAGCTGATCGAAGAGATCGTCGATTCGAGGAAGTGGATACCGATTCTTGATTGTCACCTTGTTAAGTTCTCGGTAGTCGATACACATGCGGAACGTTCCATCCTTCTTCTTAACAAACAATACCGGAGCTCCCCACGGAGACGAACTGGGGCGGATAAATCCTTTGTCGAGTAGCTCTTGAAGTTGTGAGGAGAGTTCGTTGAGTTCGCTTACCGCCAAACGGTAAGGTGCGCGTGCAATCGGAGACGCTCCAGGAATTAAGTCGATTCCAAACTCTACTTGTCGAAATGGAGGCAAACCAGGCAGATCTTCAGGAAATACATCTTGGAAGTCGCGGACTATCGGGTAGTCGTCGATTCTGCGCTCGGGAAGTGTCGAATCGGTGACGTTTGCAAGAATCGCGAAGTGACCTTTACGAAGGCACTTTTGAGCTTTGAGAAACGAAATAATGCCAGTTACTGTTCCACCTTTTTCACCTTGGACCGTTAACACTTTACCGTCCTTCGAGTGGGATACGAACCACTTTTTCTTTACATAAGATTTCAGCTCGGTTCTCAGATAACCAATCCATTCCTACTATTACATCAAAACTACCAATCGGGAAAGGCATAAGGTCGATTCCTAACGTATGGCCGGCTAGTTCTAACTTACAGTCCTTAACTATCTGAGTTGTATCATGAAGTTTACCATTTGCTAGCTCTACCACATACTTAGCGTCTAGGGCAATCGGTTTAGCATTAATCAACTTAGCAAATTTAGTGGAAATAAAGCTTTTCTCAGCACCAGAATCAAATAATACAGTAGCAAAGAAACCATTAAGGATGAATTTACCGTTAATCACGTTGGCATCATTGCGAGCTTCACCCTGACCCATGACGAAAGCTCGACCTCTACCATTTCCACCATTCCCGTTGCCATTCCCATTACCATTTCCTCCACCATTACCATTCCCACCGTTATTCCCTTGATTTCCATTACCCTGTCTTCTCAGCTGCGGGCAGTCTCTTTTAATGTGACCTTGAGCACCACACTCAAAGCAGCCACGGGCTCCCCCATTGTTGTTGTTTTGGTTCTGACCGTTGTTGTTCCCATTGCCCCGATTGTTCCCATTGTTGTTGTTTCCATGATTGTTGTTGTTCCTCCTGGGGCGGTTTTGTTGCTCGGGTAGAGTTGCCCAACAGTCTTTTGCTTCGTGGCTTCCTTTGCCACACCTTTCGCAGTTCAGATTCTTCCTACAATTACCAGCATGATGCTTCCCACACTTGTTGCACAAAGGCAGGTTACCTTTGTAGTTGCTTTGACCATTGCCGCCCTGGCGGTAGTTACCACTGTTGTTTCCAGACCTCTTACTTTGACTTTGGGAGTTGAAAGATCTCCCAGTGCTGTTTCCAACACTCTGATTGTTCATTGAGTTCTCAGGAGCTTCATCATCAGCTTTTCTTTTGCCACTTAAGGCAGTCTTCTCAGTGGCTTTCGCAGGTAGAGTACCCTTCTCAACCTCCTGGTCAGTAAGCTTGTGAGCCAAACGGATGGCTTGCTGCACGGTTGCGGGGTTGCTGGCGGTCACCAAACTCTTGATTTGAGGCGCGAGGCCTTCCAGATAACGCTCAATGCGTTTGAACTCAGCATCCACCATTGTGGGGCACAGGACCGCGTACTCATGGTAACGCGCAGTGTACTGTTCAATTTCAGACCCAGACATCTTCAGGTTCAAGAATTCGCCCTCAAGCTTCTTCACCTGGTCACGGGGACAGTACTCATCCATGATCAGTTCCTTAAATGCTTCCCATTGCATGTTGTTAGCCGCATCAATCCCAATCATCTGGATCTCAGCGTTCCACCAGGAGAGAGCAGCCCCCTCAAAAGTACCAGTAGCAAACTTCACCTTGCTTTCAGCGGGGCAGTTACACATAGAGAAGACCTTCTCAGATTTTTCGATCCACCTGAGGAGTCCTACCGCTCCTTCTTCGCCGGAAAATGTTAGTGGCTTGCAGTCCATGAAGGACTTGAACGTGCAGTGGTGGTTTCCTGATGCAATAATAGTTCGGGTTTCAAATTTAAACAGGTCAAATATAATTCGCTTTGTGCCTTAACCGGCATAATAGTTACCCTGAGCGGCATACGCAGCTTGGACGGCTGCCACCGCGGCTTGCACGTGCTCGTTGATCATGGCTTGCAATTGAGCAGGCGTCATGTTGATGTTGTTCCTTCCGTGTCCTCTTCCAGACATCTTGCTGAACAGTTAAAGTACTCAGTGTTCAGTCACAGTTATATTCTATACATATCCCATAATATGTATATTAGCAATTTCCCGTTATCCCTCTATTAGTCCAGAAAAATTTTGTGCGAAATCGAGGCGTCGTCGAGGAACGTCGTAAGTCGTAAGTAGCTATCGTCGAAAGTCGGCTTTCCCATAAAAGTCACCATCGGCGTAGTCATCGTAGTAGAAATCAGGACGTAGCGTGTAGCATCGTTTCGTCGTCGCTTTCCCCAGAAGTAGTGCGCGTATTCGCGTTTCGTATTTGTGTGTGAAAATTTTCCTAAGGTTTTCCGTTAGACTTCCTAGACACGGTCTATATATATATTTATATATATATATATATATATACATACGTACTAAGCTTTTACTTACACAGTAGAGCGAGTATCCCAGGTTGGCACGTAAAATTTTGCTTTTGGGTTTTTGTTTATTCGTTTGTAACTAATGTTTCAAGTTGCAGTTTCCAAATCGTTTTTCAAAATGATTCCAGTTCTCTGCAACTTATGGCTCTGATACCAATCTGTCACACCCCCAAATAACCACTAACGGAGTTTATACCGTTAAGGGGTGCGGCTAGACCAGGATCCACAACCATTAGTTACAAATACTAAGTGAATCAGGGTTAGTTCAAAAATCAGTTATAAAGTAAAGTCTCAAATACAAACGCAGCGGAATAAGTATTGTCTTTAGCACTAACCACGTGCTTTACATAAACAATGTATTAAATTCCCAATTTGTTTAATTAAAATAAAAGTCTTCACGTGCCATGCCAACCCGCTCCGGATACTCCTTAGCGATCTGCAAAAGTTTAAACCACGCAAGTGTCAACCTAACGGTTGGTGAGTTCACAGTGGGCTTGTCATGCAGTGGCCCGGTCTCATAAATCATAATCGTGTAATCGTATTCTTACGTACAATTTATTTGTGAAAAGCAATACTTGTAATAATCAAAATCATATTATTGTGGTTTAATAAAAGTATTGTCCGTAACCTACGTTATCAGGTATGTACTAGTATTGTATAGTTAAAGTGCTCAACCGATATCGCGGGTAGCTAATCCGTTGTTCCATGCACTAAGGAAGTTTGCACCAAAGCTGACTATAATTTATTGTAGTGGCCGTGCCATCTAGTACTGCGGACCTACGTCATCGCGGTTTTGCCTCCCCCGTGTCCTCTCGGGATCACGGTCAAATAGGCTGATATTGTACCTCCGTGCACTCCCCGTGCCACGGGGCGGAGTTTGTCAAACTCCAGTAGATCTACCCAACATCCCCTCGCTTTACAATTAATGGTACAATTTAGTTGAGGACTTTTTAAGTTTTCACGGCATCCTTAGAAATCATGTGATATCATGTGGTTTAGACTTTAACCTACACTAGCCATATTAAAAGGTTTACTGGATTCTCGTGAATCTCAAAAGTGTTTTCAGTTTCGTTTCAGAAAAAGTTGTTTAAATAATTCGCAAGTGCTTCCCATAAAGCACTTCCAGTTCATTAAGTGGGTGCCGAGCACTCCAAGTTTTCACATTCATCAGGGAGGTGCCTAGCACTCTCGAGTTTGTCAGCATTGTTTTACTTTTAGTTATTCGGTGTGACCCAAACGGGTTCACGGTAATCGGGTTAGTGACACTCACCTTTGGTTGCACTGCTACACTTGCTTAATAATCCAAGTTTGCTTAACGAAGACCTATGAACACGTTTAGGTCTTAAGTATTAGTTTTGTGTCTAATCTTTACTTAACGTCACTATGGCCCATAACATAGCACGTTGGAACTATGACTCGACATACAGACACACGACACCGATGGTTGATCATAAACTAGGGTTCATATATATCAGAAATCAAAGCGTGTATCATCATGGCATAATCATATAAGTCATGGCATAACATTCAAGAAAATTGCACAAGTTTGGATTCTGGTCTCAGTTTCGCCAGCAGTTTCGCTGGTCAGTTTCGCTCTGTGCACGGGCAGCGTTTTCGCTAGGCAATACCCGATGACACAGTTTCGCTAGGCTAGTTTCGCTCGAAACTGTTGGCACAGTTTCGCTAGCCTAGTTTCGCCCGAAACTGGTTTGAACTTTCGTTCAGGGAATTTCGCTCGGTAGATTTGCTCGAGCTGGTCTGGTTGGTTTACCCGGCGATACTGCAGTTTCGCTGCATAGTGTCGCTGGATGAAGATATACATAGTTTCGCTGGACAGTTTCGCCCAGAGAACACGACAGTTTCGTTGGTCGCGAAAAACATACGGATCAGCCTAAAAATCAACCTAACAGCTTCCATTTTACATGCAATTCATTGTTTAGCATACATAGGCATTTACCAACATAAATCAGTAAGCTTTAACACCTTAAACATGCATTTTTATCATCAAATCACCAAAATACATTTAAAACCCTAAAATGACCTAAATAGCATAAATCTTTATCATGGATCAGTTTTACACGTAAAGTTATCAACTTTATGGTAGATCTAGCATTACTAAGCATTCCTACAGAAGATCTAACAATATCATGAAGGTTTAAGCATGCTTTATGAAGAAATACATAGAAAACACATAAAAATGGCATAAAGGAAGATTTTGGGACTCACGATTCGATCAAGGAATCGAATGGATGTTGTCTTGAGGCTGAGATCTTGGTTTCTCTTGATGGTTTTCGGCTGATCAGATTTCCAGAGAAGAATGTGTGTGTTTTTGGTGTAAATGAGGCAAATAGGAGAACTAGGGTTTATTAAGATTATTTATATCAGGGGCTAGTTTCGCTGGCAGTTTCGCTGGCCAAGCGAAACTAGCTCTGGTCACATTTAACTGATTTGGTTTAGCTGGCTACCGGGCGACACTACAGTTTCGCCCGGTAGTTTCGCTGGCTGTACAACTTAGGCAATTTTCACATAGTCAAGGATTTACAATTTGTCATGCTATTCATAATATTAAATCATGCATTTAAATCACATTGCACATAATGACAACCATAAATGAACACATAGCACATATGGGCGGGTTCGGTGATCAACCAAAGGACGTGGACGTATTCGGCCTAGTTAAGCATTAGTTACTAAGTTAACACTTATAACGTAACTAACGGGGTTTGTCTAACGGAAGTTAACCTTGGAATTCTCGGATGTCACAAGTCATGTGCTCAAGATGAAGAGCTACTTTGACAAATTGGAATCGCTCAATTATAGGTATAATCAGGCGGTGGCAGTTGGCATGATCCTCAAATCTCTTACGAAGGATTTTGAGGGTTTTGTGCGCAACTACAACATGCATAGTATGACTAAAACTATACCTGAGCTTCATGCTATGCTTATCGAGTATGAAAAAACGATTCCTAAAAAGACCACTGAAACACCCCAAGTTCTTATGATCAAGGGGGAAAGATCCAAAAGGTTAAACGACCGCAAAAGGCGAAGGGCAAGAATGATGGTAAGGAAAAGGCAAGGCAGTTGCGCTTGTTCCTAAAACCAAGCAAACCCCTCTGGCCGCAAAAGAGCATCCGACTAAAGACCAGATCTGTCACCATTGTGGTGAAGTTGGATACCGGAAGAGGAACTGTCCTACCTATCTAGCTGAGTTGATGAAGAAGAGAAAGAATACTAGCGGGGCTAGTACTTCAGGTTTCTTCACAATTGAATTATTTTCCTTTTCTAAGTGTGATTCATGGGTGTATGACACTGGCTGTAGAACTCACATCTGTAATTCGTTACAGGGACTTAGAAAGAGGAGGAAACTGAAGCCTGGAGCTTTGCAGTTGTACGTGGGAAATGGTTTGCCAGCAGCTGTGGAAGCTATAGGAGAATATCATTTAATTCTGCCTTCTGGGTTAAATATTATGTTAGACAATTGTCATTATGCACCTTCTATCACTAGAGGTGTTATTTCAGTTTCTTTGTTGAAAAACCAAGGATTTATTAATGCATTTAATAATATCGGTATTTCAGTTTCTAAAAATAATGTTCATTATTTTGATGCTATTCCTTGTGATGGCATTTATGAAATTGATATGCGTGGTTGTGTTTCAAATAATTCAATGTTCACTGTTAGCAAACGAGCCAAAACTAGTTTGGACTCTACCTATCTTTGGCACTTTCGTCTTGCCCATGTTGGCAAAAATCGCATTGAAAGACTTCAACGTGAAGGGATCTTACAATCAAATGATGAATCATTTGATCAATGCGTTTCTAGTATCTCAGGAAAGATGACAAGAAAACCCTTTCCGAACAAGCCGCAAAGGGCTAAAGAACTACTTGGACTCATTCATACTGATGTTTGTGGCCCATTTAGACATGTGTCAAGAAAATGTGCTAGCTACTTCGTGACTTTCACAGATGATTTCAGTCGTTACGGTTATGTTTACTTGCTTAAACATAAACATGAAGTGTTTGAAACATTCAAAGAGTTCAAGAACGAAGTAGAAAATCAACTCGGAAAGACCATCAAGATCCTTCGATCGGATCGTGGTGGAGAATACTTAAGCCAAGAGTTTAAGGATTATCTTAAAGCGTGTGGAATTGTCCAACAGCTTACTCCTCCTTACACTCCTTAGCATAATGGAGCCTCTGAGAGGAGGAATCGAACCCTACTAGAAATGGTGAGGTCGATGATGAACCTTACAACTCTCCCAATATCATTTTGTGATTTTGCTCTAGAAACCGCTATACGCGTTCTAAATATGGTTCCAACCAAGAAGGTTGAAAAGACACCGCATCAATTGTGGCATGGAGAAGTCCCTGTGTTGTCTTACTTAAGAGTCTGGGGATGTGAGGCACTTGTGAAGCGTGATACGCCTGAAAAACTACAACCCAGGACTACTAAGTGCATCTTCGTAGGATACCCAAAGGAAACAATGGGTTACTACTTTTACAATCCTTCCGAAAATACTGTTTGTGTTGCTCGATATGCTGAATTCTTTGAAAAGAATTTTATAGCTCAAGAGAACAGTGGGAGACTTGTAGAACTACTAGAAGATGTGTCACCTTCTGAAACAGCTAGCAATCATCAACTTGGGGGGGGGGAAATGTTCAAAGTGATGAACCTAAAGTCGATGATGTTGCGATTCCACTTAGTAGATCTGAAAGGGTCGTACGTAATCCGGATAGATGGATTGGTCTAGTCGAATCCAAGGATAACGTATCAGGAGATCTCAATGAGCCTCCGAACTTCAAAGCTGCATTATCATATCCGGACTCTGACAAATGGCTTGAAGCTGCGAATGTGGAAATGAAATCCATGAAAGATAATCAAGTTTGGAACTTGGTTGATCTTCCTCCTAACGCGAAGACCGTTGGGAGTAAATGGATCTTCAAGAAGAAGACCGACATGGATGGAAATGTACAAACCTATAAAGCTCGTCTCGTGGCGAAAGGTTATACTCAACGTTTTGGCGTTGGCTATGATGAGACCTTTTCACCAGTAGCTGACATTAGAGCTATTAGGATTCTCTTAGCCATAGCAGCGTACTATGACTTTGAGATATGGCAAATGGATGTTAAGACTGCCTTCTTAAATGGTTACTTGGATGAAGAAGTCTATATGGATTAACCTGAAGGGTTCATTGATCCAAAACATCCCAACCAAGTATGCAAGCTTCAGAGGTCCATTTATGGACTAAAGCAAGCATCGAGGAGTTGGAATAAACGGTTTAATGAAGAAATCAAAAAGTTTGGTTTCGTTCAGAATCCCGATGAGCCATGTGTATATCGCAAAGCTAGTGGGAGTAATGTTACTTTCCTTGTCTTATATGTAGATGACATATTGATTATAGGGAAACACATTCCAATGTTGCAAGATGTAAAATCCCATCTTGGAAAGTGTTTTGCCATGAAAGACTTGGGAGAAGCAGCATTCATTCTTGGAATCAAGATCTATAGAAATAGAACTAAGCGGTTAATTGGACTAAGTCAAAGTGCTTATATTGATAAGATCTTGAAGCGATTCAAGATGGAGAATTCCAAGCGTGGTATAGTACCTATGCAGGAAGGACTTGGTCTATCGGTTAAACAAGGTGCTTCTACACCTGATGAGGTGAAGCGCATGCAGAGAGTCCCTTATGCTTAGGCTGTAGGCTCTATAATGTATGCGGTGAGATGCACTAGACCTGATATAGCATTTGCGCAGAATATCGTTAGCCGATTTCAACATAATCCAGGTGAAAGTCACTGGACTGCTGTTAAGACCATTCTCAAGTACCTACGGGCTACTAGAGATTTGTTTTTGGTATATGGGGGAAATCCAGATCAAGAGCTCAAAGTGACCGGATACTGCGATGCTGGATTTCAGACTGATAGAGATGACACGAAGTCTCAGTCTGGGTACGTCTTCGTTCTGAATGGAGGCGCTGTGGATTGGAAAAGCAAGAAACAAACCACAGTTGCTATGTCTGCAACAGAGTCTGAGTACATTGCTGCTTCGGAAGCTGCAATGGAGGCAGTCTGGATAAGGAAGTTTATTTGTGGGCTTGACGTGATCCCTACAAGTAACTTGCCTATTGATATGTACTGTGATAATACTGGTGCATTAATCATTGCCAAAGAACCTGGAGTTCAGAAGGGCGCCAGACACTATGCCAGGAGATCTCACTATGTTCGTGAGTAGAGCGAACTAGGTGAAATCAGATTACTCAAAGTTCACACAGATATTAACTTAGCTGATCCTTTCACAAAAGATTTGTCGAGGCTGAAGCTTGAAAGGCATGCCGAGAGCATGGGACTTAAATTAGCTAGTTAAATCATCTATGTCTGATGTTCGGTATTTAGATAAGGGATGTTAAACAATTTCTATTTATATAATGAAATAAAGCACTTGATATGTTTGATTTCATTTAATAGTAAATTGTGTCCTATATTTGCATGTTTAATCCTTGGGTACTTGTCAAGTATTCTAAATTGTCCATTGTCAATTAACTATATGGGAATATAGTTAAACTAAGACAAATCTGAGTGATTGGTAATATTCTTGGAATATAACATGGATGGTCCCACCAAACTCACATGGTATTCATATGATGCATATCGGACAACCCCACTAACGAATTGTCACTTTATGGATCGCCGTCATTGAGTGAAATTCGTAAATGGTTGCTTTACTTATCCTTAGACTTGAGATACAAGCAGGTCATGCATATATGGATTGCACCTACTTGATATAGTTCTAACTATCCTGAATAAGGTAGTACAAAAGGGCTATTTTCAGTAAGTGTAGTGAAGTATGTGACTAGACACGTGTAGTCAAGAGGATTTGTTCCTTCAGCCTAAAGGTTGAAGCAGATACCACTGGGCCCCTCATTGGGACTAATTAAGATGTTTGCATGGCCATGCCCAAATGAAATCCAGATGTGTCTCGATTTTGAATTTGGTAATCTTTAATTAGTTATGGAATGAGAAACAGAATCGTTAAAGTATGAAATGACTTGATCCATATTCATATTTAACAACGGTATCGGTAACAAAGGGATAGTAAATGACTGTACCATTTAAATACACTTTGAGAAATTGTACTTAAATATTTCCGGGAGCATTGGCGTGTTGCTAGACGCTAACCAATGTTATTACCTTTATTATTACGAGCTCAAGTGGGAGCTGTAAGGATATGATCACGTATTAATAAACGTATGTCCGGAAAGTATTTAAGCCTACGGGGTTACACGTCTCGAAACTAATGTATTTGTATTAATTAATTAGTTAATTAATATTTATCACGAACATTTAACGAGGAATCGTTAAAAACTAACGGTTAATTGTTAACAGGTGTGTTAGTTGTAAATTAGAGAGAGCTGTAATTTGATTACAATTAGGAAAAGGCTTGGGATAGGCCTTAGGGCCGAAATTTCGTGAAGCCCTATCCCAATCCCTAACTTGTTCATCAAGTTCCTAAACCCTATAAATAAACCTTATGGGTTTAAGGTTTAGTTGCTGCATTTATCTGATAAAGTGCAAACCCTAATCTCTCTCTATTCTCTCTCTAATTTTCGGCAAACAAGAAAGAACCCTAGGGGTTTCGATTTCTTGTGTGGTTCGACCAAGCCATCTTCACAAGAGGAGTCCGGGGATCAAGTACTAGCATACGTACATCGGTGTGTCGTGTGTGCGATCGTAGAGGGATTTACTTCAAATCCTAGAAGATCTTCTCTTGCCGAGCTAAAAAGGTACACATTATCTATCCGGTTAGTTAGATTAATTCATAGGAAAAATATCCGCTGCATACTCGTGGTTTTGATAATTAGTTATATAACCCAAGGTTGCAGAAATCGCTTGGCGGTAGCTCGACGGTCGACTGGTGTTAAGCGATTAATCGGATTAATCGTGATTAATCAGCGATTAATCGGAGACCCTAAATTATTACAAATATATATATAAATCAACCTAACACTATATATATAAACATTTACATATTTCAACATGTCAATATCTTGGTATAGTTAATAAGTAAATAAGTAAATAACCTTAAAAAGTAATAAACTAGTATTTATATAAACGTTTAAGTAAAAAAATACAATAATAAAGTCGAATATGTTCAATAATCCCAAAAAACAAACATATTTAAGTCAAATCTACAATATTAAAGTCAAAAAATACAATTTTTTAAGTTTTTTATTTTTTTAATTATTAAAGTTGGCTAACCGTCAAGGTCGCCAAGACCGCTAAGGACCGTCAAGGACCGATGTTGATCGTCGTTGACCAGCTGATCGTTAAACCATTAATCGTAGACGGTGAGATGCCGCTAAGCGATTAATCGCTGATTAATCACCGATTAATCGCGATTTCTGCAACATTGATATAACCCAACACATTTTACCCTTTATCGAGAAATTAGGGTTTAGTGATAATATGAAGACGCGTATTCCTATAAGTAAACGCTCACCCCGGGATCACCCAGTGAGGTATGCCAGGTCCCAGTTGGGATTTATGCGACACCCCTGCTTTGCCAGAAACCCCAGAATACAGGCGCTTACCCTTCCGTTTCGCACGAACTTCTAAGTATCCGATTAACTCGGTATTTATAATACTTTATTATTTATCACTTTTGGACTCATAATCACTTATTATATATATAAACATGATCTAAGACCAAAAATCAAGTCCTAATACCTTCCGGTTTGTTTAATATTAAATAGTCACATTCAAAACCCTAGTTTTGAAATATTTATCAAATACATAGCATAATGTTTTATTAAATGATATAAATTTAGGGCTTTTATTTAAAATATTATTTTATAATATACCTTAAAAGATTAGCCCTAAATTTATCCCGTTTGTTCCATTTTGGTGTAACAACGTCGTGAAAACCCTAATTTCAACATATTTATTTAATAAATATCAAAACATTTTATAAAATTGTATAAACTTAGGGTTTTATTAATTATGATATAGTATAATATTCTTTAAAATATCAAACCTAAATTCAACACCGTTTACTCAATTTGAGGAGAACAACGTTACGAAAAAAACCCTAATTTTGACCGATTTTTAGATAAAATACCAAATCTTCATTAAAACTTGAAATTAACTTAGAGATTTCTTAAAAAACATTATTTTAGGATTACCTACAAAAATTCAGATCCTAATTCCAATCTGATTACCCGATTTTAGCAAAACAAGCTCAAGAACCCTAATTTTTATACATTTTTAGAAATCATACTTAGACATAATATTATCAAAAACTGAGATATGTTATTGTTAAGCATACCTAATAAAGTGGGAATGCAGAATTTCAGCTTCAGAAGCCTCCTGGATTGATCGAATTTGAAGGAGGAAGATCCGGATGAGTTCTAGGGTTTTTGAGGTAGTAATTTAATAAATTTGTGAGGATTGATCGATGATATGGCCTCTATTTATACTCATTAGATGCGCCTAAGTTCCCTCCATGTGTCCATGGTGATTAGCCGGCCAAAAACGACACGAATCATGCGAAAATTAGGCTGCAAGTTTGAATACGTGGAGGAAAAACAAACCAATAACATTTTCCGCGCAGGTGTGTGGCTCACGATACGCGCCGAATGGAGAGGAGGCCTTCGCGATACGCGGGCCAAGTTTGGTCCCTAAGGTTTTTATTTACAAATTAACCCCTGAACTTTGGTTTTTGAGCAAATTTAACCCATAGGCTTTTCTAACCTTGTCATTTTATGTCCAAAAATTATTTAGAATAATTTCTCATGGTTTTCTAAGTCTCGGGATACGCATAACGAGGTATAAAAATACGTATTTAATATATTTATTTTCTTTTTATTCGTTCGTCCTCGTTTTAACCTCTAAAATTTTACGAGTAACCTATAATAACCTTATAAAATATTATTGAACATAAAAATATGATTTTTGAAATTTACTTGACTCCCGGTTATTAACGGTTTTGCACGAAATACGGTAAATTATTTGCGTTTTAATTAACAAAATTGATCCAATATTTAACCAATTGGTTTTTAATGTTATAAAATGATTGTAGGATGTTAAAAACTCCGATATTCCCGATAAACGATAAATCGAATACTGAAATCGCGTAAAAGTTGATAATTGCTTAATTTTTGTTTTAAGCAAATCGTTTAACCTAAAATTTTGCAAATTTATTATTTTGCTTTCAAAAATGATTATCGAGTATCTTAAACCTAATTTAAATCTATAATTTAGATGAATTCTTTCGATAATCGTTAAATCAAAATTTAATTTGCGTGACGAAGTTCAAAATTCGGGTCGGGTTTTGTAATTGGGTCGGACATAGGTGTTACATGTGATCCTACCA
Organism: Deinandra increscens subsp. villosa; assembly: GCA_039602395.1. Classification (NCBI taxonomy): domain Eukaryota; kingdom Viridiplantae; phylum Streptophyta; class Magnoliopsida; order Asterales; family Asteraceae; genus Deinandra; species Deinandra increscens. The sequence goes on along the minus strand of JBCNJP010000017.1, from coordinate 97,242,984 downwards.
AACCAGGCCCGAGAAGATTGTTTGAGCCCATAAAACGATATATTTTAGTCGACACACTTCTCATGGTTTAAATCGCTGCATAAACTCTGTTAGGGCCTCCATATATACTTCTTCTGTTAATTCTCCAAGTAAGAATGCATTTTATCGTATGTAGAGGCAAATCCTTGTTTACAATCGAAAACAAGATACAGATAGTGTCAAACTTGGCTACCGGTGAAAAAGTTTTAGATTAATCGATTCCATACGTTTGTGAGTACCCCTTTGCAATGAAGCGAGCTTTATATCTCTCAATCTTTCCATCTGGTTTATACTTGATGGTGAACAACCATCTGCATCTAACGGGTTTTTTTCCTTCTGGTAGAGGACATTTGTCCCATGTGTCATTTTTTATCGGGGCATCCATCTCGCTTTTCATGACTTCGTTCCAATTCCTTGATACTAGGGCTTGTTTAAAAGAGTTTGGTGTCTCCTCTGCAAAAAGAACAGTAATAAAAGCGAGAGCATCTTTTGACAGATTTTCATCTGCAATGTTTGCCATAGGGTATTTGGTTCCTCATGTTACTTTCTTTTGGGAGTATCTTCTTGGCGGGACACCCCTGTTTGTTCTTGGCGATAAGGTGAACCGTTTAACATTAGTGAATGTTTCTTCGTTTTCTGTCATTTAATGGTTAGGACTGATAATATGATCATTACATGTTTCGGGAAAGATACTAACCTCGGATGTTAGGTGGGTATTTTCATTGGTGGTGGCACTTATGACAGGTTCCCTCTGGTTTGGGGTGTTTGAGTGAGACTCTTCAGAAAATATTGTGACTTCTCTCAGATATGTTGGTGAATTGCAACCAACTCAGTGGGTCAAGATGTTCCTTTTCCCCCTGACCACTTTGTTAGGAGCAGTAGTACTCGGTTCAAGGAAGTCGCACTTTATGGTTGTGTGCATGTAACTATCTGCATCCAATAAGCTTTTTTCCTTCTGGTAGAGGACATTTGTCCCATGTGTCATTTTTTATTAGGGCATCCATCTCGCTTTTCATGACTTCGTTCCAATTCCTTAATACCAGGGCTTGTTCGATAGAGTTTGGTGTCTCCTCTGCAAAAAGAGCAGCAATAAAAACCAGAGCATCTTTTGACAGATTTTCATATGCAATGTTTGCCATGGGGTATTTGGTTCCTCGTGTTACTTTATTTTGGGAGTATCTTCTTGGTGGGACACCCCTGTTTGTTTTTGGCGATAACGTGAGCCGTTCAACATTGGTGAATGTTTCTTCGTTTTCTATCATTTCATGTTTAGGAGTGATAATATGATTATTACATGTTTCGGGTAAGATACTAACCTCAGTTGTTAGGTGGGAATTTTCATTGGTGGTGGCACTTATGACTGGTTCCCTCTGGTTTTGTGGTGTTTGAGTGGGACTCTTCAGCAATATTGTGACTTTTCTCAGATGTGTTGGTGAATTGCAACCAACTCAGTGGGTCAAGATGTTCCTTTTCCCCCTGACCATTTTGTTCGGAGTAGTATTACTCGGTCAAGGAAGTCGCACTTTATGGTTGTGTGCATGTGTTTTGTTTTTGGGTTATAACACCTATATCCTTTCCGGTTAATCATATATCCAACAAACACACATTTCTCAGCACAAGGTTCGAGTTTTGTTCGATGAATCTTTGGGATGTGAACAAAGACAAAACAATCAAAGATTCTTGGTTGAAGTGTCAGGGTTGGGGGAATTTTGGTGAATTTAGAGAGGGTTAGCATTGGTGTTTCTAGCTTGAGGATTCTTGTTGGAAGTCAGATGATTAGGTATATGGCAGTGGCCACAGCTTCCGTCCAAAAAATTTTACGAACCTAAGACTCAAGTATCAAGGCTCACGTGATTTCTAAAAGGATTTGATATTTCCATTCCACGACTCCCTTTTGTTCCATGGTGTGAGAAGATGTTTTTTGATGAATTATTCCTTGAGAATCAAGGAACTGTTTCATGTGTGAATTTACAAACCCTCCACCGTTGTCTGACCTAAGGATTTCAATATTCGTTTGGAACAGGGTTTTAATCATGTTAGAGAAGTTTGTGAATTTATCGTACACTTCTAACTTGTATTTTAGGAAGTAAATCCAAGTCATCTAGGTACAATCATTCACAAATAGGACAAAGAAGCGAAGGTGTTAACCCCCTACAATAGGGGTCGGACCCCAAACGTCAGGTGAGATCAAAGTAAATGGTGTATCCACCGTAGTGTTGTTAGGCTTAAAAGTTTGTCAATGGCTTTTTGATAAAACACATATCTCACAATTTGACATGGTATTGGTTGGAAATAAACTTTGAAATAAAACATGTAAATAACCCGATGAAGGATCTCCTAGTCTTATGTGCCACATCACGCTTCCCGATCTTTTGAACCATGAGCTAACATCACAGTTGCCTTCTTAGTCATCTCATCCACATTGTAGAGTCCTTGTCTCTTAGTGCCACGCCCAATAATCACCCCCGTCCTGATATCCTGTAGTACACAGAAAGTGGGGCACATGAGAATCGAACAATTAAGTTCTTCTGACACATGGCTTATAGATAATAATTTGTGAGATAGTCTGAGAACATAAAGGCAATTTGAGAGTCTTAAGGTTAGAGTTATTTCAATAGTTTCCCACTTTTCTCCATTCATTATTTGCCCATTTTTCAATTGTATATGAGTTTTCCCATGTTTGGATTGAGAAATGATATCTCTCGTATCATATGTCATGGTATCCGTAGCCCCACAATCCAATATCCATGAGTTATCAAGTTTTTCACCTCATGTTAGAGTCATAATTGCATTTCCATAAACTTTAGGGTTTGTTTGGTAATTTCAAAACTTGGTTTAGTGAAAGACGAGGTTTCGTGGTTTTTGAAAAATATATATTTTTCAGGGAGTGAACTAGTCATATCATTAGGTTTAGACATTGGATCTGGTTTTTTCCTTCAAATATGACCGTCGCTCTCAAAGGTTCTTTACCTTTGTCATCTTCTTCTATGGTCTTAACACCGACCATCATACCTGCGAACTTACCATTGACGCTCGAGTATTGTTCGACGGTGTCTGGTGTGTTACCTACGGCAACCGAGGTTCGTCCTTTTCCTTGTCCTTCAGATTTCAGACCTTTCTTGTGCCCGTCTGCCCAGCACTCAGGGTATCCAACGATTTTGTAGCATTGTTCCTTGGTGTGATTCGTCATGCCACAGTGGGTACACTTCAGGTGGGACTTGTCTTCTTTGGCCAGAGCTCCCTATTTCTTGGCAGATTGATCGGACCAGCTCCCTTTGCCACGAACCCAGCCCTGTCTGAGGTTTCTGGTTCGGAGGCGATGAGACCAATGGCGATACCATTATGTTGGTTCGTTGGAGTTGTTCCCAAAATATTTTGGTGGGACGCTTCTTTGCGAATCGACGCATACGTGCCTTCAGCAATTGGTAGGAGGTTCAATCGTAGTATTTCACGCTTGATATGATCATACATGTGATTCAAAGCATTTAAAAATTAGAACACTTTTTGTTCAGAACCTGATTTTTGAATAGGTAGTGATATCTTCGGAACATTTCATGGGGTTTGGATCGATTCTGTCGATTTCTCCCCAAATTTCTTGAAGTGTAATACAGAAACACTCCAATGAGGTCTATTCTACTCGATTTCATTTGAATTTACATGGAGATTGAAAGTTTGTAACTTGTCCCTCCCGCTACTGTAGGTGACCACCAAGGCGTTCCATAGTGTTTTTGTTGTTGGGAGGTCGGTTAAGTTACATGCTATCTCTGGTTTGATGTTTTGGATGAGCCATGAGAATACAACTAAATCGTCTTGTTTCCACTGCTCATAATTCTCGTCTTTCTAATCTCGTGGGTTTTCGGTAAGGTGGTTTAAAAGGGATATTGATTTTCCACCTATGGCAACTCTTATCATTCGAGTCCATAATACATAATTCGGGCTGTTTAATTTGAGGTTTATTTGGAGGTACTGAAAGCTTTAGATTTGTGGTTTGGGAGTTTAAGCCCTGTTTGAGCAGGTTAGCGAGTTGAAGGGATAAGTATGGGTTTGGATTGCTGTCTCCCGACATGGTGACCCAATAAATTGATTTTCAAAGGCTGCAATGTGACTAACTGATAGAGCATTCTGGTCCTAGAACCACCCATGCTCTGATGCCATCTTGTGAATTAAAGAGTAGATAATTGAGGCTTTTGTATTACTGATTGAAATTTGTATCTTCCTACTTACAAACTCCTCCTACATATAGCAAGTAGTGTATCCAATTTTCTATATTACATTTAAGGAAAGTTCCCACTAGATGCAACTACCACCCACTAACCATTTTTTATCATGTTTTGACATTACTTTAATTTGACTTATTCAACACTAGCAACACCACTCATGGGGAAGAAACGCATAAATACAGACACGTACCAACACCACCCATGCATGGGGAAGAAAGACATAAACACAAACACATACCAACACCACCCATGGACAAGAAAAACAGAGTATTATCATCCTCCCACTTCGTACAAACACATACCACATACCAACACCACCCATGGTTCGGATCTATGTGGAACGTTTGTACCCGTTTGGATACTACTACTAACTTGTGTTGTAATGATCTTGGATGGATGTGTCAATCAAACTTCTCCTGTGTAGGAAGAATTTTATCCGGACATACGTCATCACAACCTATATCGCCAAAATTCACCCAAGCCGGTACCTATCCCTTTGTAGCAACACAAACAAATACAACCCTTATACACCCATCACAATGATACTCCTAACATCACATGTTTGAACGTCAAACAAATGCGACGACACCAAGAAGATAAGAGTAATCAAAATCACCACCTAACATTGTGCCAGCTGAGGAGAGGAACCGAAACTTACTTGTTATGGTTTGATGTATGCATGCTGAATCATATATATTACTCCTCTTCCATATTTTGTGAATATATCTTGGAATATCCCCTTTATTTATGGCTCCAAATTTCCAATCCAGAAACTTACTTGTTATGGTATGTAACCAATTAACTATTAAATATGCCACTTATATGTTACATTTTTAGATGCAAAGAGTTGTCAATTTTTAGATGAAAGAGTTGACAATTCGACATTTATTGATTGACCAATTCAAAGTCACATTTCCGTTAAATTATTACCATTTGACAAAGCTTACATTGACTTTTTTAGAAGTTGACAAACCTATTCTCACTAATTCATTATACAATACAGCTTGGCAAACACACCTATTTGCCTATTTTACATCCATTTCACCCCTTTGAAGTTTGAACACAAACAAAAATACCACAAAGAAAGATATCATGAATTCTGGTTACAAGCATTTTAGCCATGCACATAACCTCATCATGCACCAAGCACATGAAGCTGCCAAGATGTCATGCTCCGGCTGCAACTCGTTGGCCATCGGGCCCGTATACACATGTTGGCAATGCAATTTCGTGTTACACGAGCAATGTTTTCATGCAACTCGGTCCCTAAAACACCCTTCCCACCCTTCTCATCCTCTAACTTTAGTTCCTTACCCTACTTATCCCTCCAACACCTTTTACTGCAACTCGTGTAAACTCGTAGGAACCGGATTATCATATTCGTGTTCCGGTTGTGAGTTTGACCTTCATGTCCATTGTGCTCGTTTCGGTACTCATCAAGAAATAGTTCCACAACATGCTTATGTTCCTGTTAGTGGTCAAACACAAAATACTCATAACCCAAACTACAATCTCCTATATTCTTCCATGGGTCCAAATACGCGGATGTAAGAATCGGGTTCGAATAGGGATTCGTATCTTGAAAACATAAGAATGAACCTGCATAGGCTCGAGATCGCCTAGTAGGAAGCTTGATTAGCTCGATATAGTTGCATACTAGCTAATTGTGTCTGATTTTTTTTCTACTTTTGCCTTATGATTGTTATCCATTTGTGTCCCAGTTTCTTCACTTTCATATATACTTGCATGCTTCTCCTTGTGAACCCTAATATGTTACCTATGGTTGGCAATCTTTATGTTTAATCAAAAAGTGTTATTAAAACTCAAAATTAGGAGCATAAACCAACTTAGTAGTGATAAAATTTGATTTAATATATTAATCTATACCAAGAAATTTAAGGTAATACATACATTATTATATTATACAATAAAAATTCATAGATGAATAGTAGAGTTTTTGTTTTTCAAACTTTGACAACGTGATTTTGGTGTTTTGACGTTTTCTACCCCTATACTTTTACGATTTATTTTTTTCTTTTTAACGAAATAGTAAACTTTAGTTTTCATAGTTTGGCCACATTGTTTCACACTCTTACGTTTTGTACCGTTTAACTATTAAATTTTTTTTTATTTTAAGTTTTGTTGTCTTCTATTTTGGGCACGAAACTTTTAACTTTTTACCTTCGTTTTTAATATATTTTTATAGTTTTATACTTTCACTACAAGACTGTTAGACTTTTACGTTTTATATCCCTTAACTTTTTTACCCTCTAACTTTTAGACTTTTTTTTGTTTTAAGTTTTGTTGTCTTCTACTTTAGCCACGAAACTTTTAACTTTTATACTTTCGTTTTTAGTATATTTTTATAATTTTATACTTTCACCACAAAACTTTTAAACTTTTACGTTTTATACCACTTTAACTTAGTATATTTTTAAAGTTTTATACTTTCACCACAAGACTTTTAGACTTTTACGTTTTATACTCCTTAATTTTTTTAATCCTCTAACTTTTAAAGTTTTTTATTTTTGTTTTAAGTTTTTTTTGTCTTCTACTTTGGGCACGAAACTTTTCACTTTTCTACTTTCGCTTTTAATATATTTCTATAGTTTTATACTTTCACCACGAGACTTTTAAACTTTTACATTTTATACCACTTAACTTTTTTTCCTTTCGTATACAAATTCAACCCCGCAGCAACGCGCGATATGGATAAACATCTCGTTCCATATATTGTTAATCTAGAAACAATAACATATAACTAAACCTTCAAGGATGACACATTGATAGTTGTTTGGGTCACTCTGGCCCAGTTGTTAAACTTTGAATAAACTTTTCTACCTTCAGGCTTCAACACCCTTAAAGGCCACATGTATAGCGTTTTACCTTTGGTAGGGTGTCAGTTTTCCTATAATGGGTTCGTAAAATGTTGTTAGAATTAAAATAAAAGTGGTTACAATACAAAAAAAGGGAAATGGAAAAAAAATACATTACAATAAATACTACACTAAAATAAAGTAAATTTTGAGAACAAACAAAGAACAACACTCCCAAAAAATTGGACTGTACCAATGGATGACTTGTTAGGCTATGTGTAGTCGGAGTGGGTGTTGAGCATATGCGTGAAGTGCGACTGAACAGGGCTCCATATTTTAAGGAGCCTATAATTTTTAAAATTTTATATATAAATTAGAGGATATGAAGTATGAAAAATCAATTTTTATTGAAAATCTTAGGAGATTTGCACAACTATAAGTTAACTACATAGAATGTCCTTTTAAAGTTATAATTTTCTTATGTTTATTGCTATTACTTAATTTTTTCTTTATTTAAGAACTTTTTTTTATTTGTAAAACTTTTTTCGAATGTGGCCCATTTTTTTAGCACGAACAGGGTCTTCAAATCCTTAGCTCCGGCCCTGTGTGTAGTGGGCGTGAAACCTCTTCTATAATGCCCCTATAACACTTCAACACCACTATACACATGGGCGCCATAGTGCCCCAAACTTTATTTTGCTTTGTGGCTCCTGTTGTATTTGGTTCTGATTGGTAGATTCTTTTTCCCTTTTTTTTATTGGTCCATATTTTATTAAGTTTAATATTTAAAGAAAAATAAGAGGTGTTATGGGGCTTTATGCATTACAACTGGACAGACACATGGCGTTTGACGCCCCATACAAGAGTTTTATGACTACACATAACCTTAATGATTTAACATTACTTTTTATCGTCATAACACAGTTAGTTTCAGTTTTACACAAGTATTTCGAGTTTACTAGATATGTTTTGACATGTATTTTTCCAAACTACTTTTATATATAGGTATAACTGAGTCTAGTCAAGCCCGTCTAAACTCGAGCTCGGGACTGTTAACTTAATAGATATTCTAGCTCAAGTGTGGCACTTTTCCAACTACGTCTAATTAGATCAAACTTAACTTGTGGATATTTTTTTAAATTAAGCTCAACTCCTTTTATTTTTTATTAAATTATTTTAATGAGAACACATATTTGTTTTTAGACTGAGATTCATATGAGGAGTTTAGTTTGGGTAAGAAACATACGAAAGAATCTGAGCCATTAGATTTTAATCTAATAAAAAAGGAAGGGTGTGTAATTTAGTTTTAGCTATCTTTGTTAACTTTTAATTAAAAGTAATTGTTCAAAATACGTAACATATAACACAAAAGTTTATTATAATTAATAACATGGTCTTTGTCAGGTTTTACGGTATCAACAGAGAATAACAAAACCAAAAAGTTAATATCCAAAATCAATATCCGAACTCAAGATTAACCTAACAAAAACGATGAAAGACTTAGATTAGTGAAATCAGAGAATACATCCCAATAGTCTAGAGCAAGGTATTTCGGGATGTGTTCTCAACTAAACCCTAGCTGCTGAAACAAACACTTTAATATTCGCCTCCAAGCCCATTAGCTAAAATCCACCAACCCAATAGCTAGCTTCCTAAGCCCACTTCCAACCTCATGTAAAATAATATAGTCCAGCAAGTAGTCCAATCTCACACAATTTAAACAAACATAATAATAGAAAATATAAACTCAAAAGTACAAAAGTTTGAATTAAAGAAGAAATCATTAATATATTTCAAAGAGTCTTGCACATTAGCTAGACAACCAATGATCTCTAGCACAATTGGCTAGGGGGAGGTACCCAAGACATTATAATGGGGAGGTCTTGGGTTCAAGTCCCACTTGTAACAAAAAATAAATAAATGGGGGTTACAGGCTGGGCCAGGGGGTTTTCTCACCTATAGTGAGTTTCCTCTTGATTGGGATTGGAGATGATCGGGTGGGTGGGTTACGCCCCTGTCAGTGATCCAAATTTGCCGTTAAAAAAAAGAATTGAATACGCATGTCGTTATTCAACACCGTTTTCCATGAAAGAAAAACTTGACTTTCAAGTAGCACCTACTATATATGTGTTGTTAGGGTATCTTCTAGAAGGCTGCTTTTCTTGCATATATGAGTTGCATTTGCATCATATTAATTATACCAAATTAAGTAGATAAACATTGTAGTACTAGACAAATTATCATATCTAAATCTAAATATTATAATAGTTGAGATATTATAAAGTAAAAAAGGAAAGATTAGTAGTTTATTAATTTGAAGGGTTAAACAAATAATTAAAGAATATATGGAAACAAATAAGAAGTTGACAAAAAGAAGAAAAGTGTAATGAAAAGGACGATGGCTAGGGAACTAATTAATTGCGTAGCCACCTTGTAGACGATTTAGGGAATTTATAAAGGGAGGGTGAAAGTGACAAGAATAAGAATATAAGGTAGTGTTTGGTATGTAGAAATGGAGAGTGTAATGAAATGAGTCATTACATTGGAATAAAAAATGATATATTTGGTAGTACATTAGAATGAAATGGACCATTACATAAGGATTGTGATTCCTTCCATTTTAAAGATTTTCATTCTATAGGGGATGGGTGTTTTTTTTCGATTCATTCAAAAATGAAATGAAAGTTTTTTTTTCCAATTAGATTTCTTCTTAAAATTTTATGAAAAAATAAATAAATAGTAAAAATATGAAAAATTACAAAAATAAAAAATATAAAAATATAAAAAAGTGGAAAATAATAATCAAAATAAATAAAAAATAAAAATAAAATAATAAATAAAAACAAAAAGTAATAAAGATAAAATTAAATTAGAAAATAAAAAATAATATAAATTATTTAAAATAAAAAAATTTAAAATATTGAAAAATATAAATATAAAAAATATATTAATTTAAATGGAAATATTAGTAAATTATATTCGATTACTGCTTTTACTAACCATCAAAGAATACGAAGCACTGATTTATTTCATTCTCACATGGTAACCAAACAAGACGATGTAATGGTAATGATCCATTTCATTCCCTCGACCATTCTATTCCCTAGCCCATTCCATTCCCTCGTTCGTTCCATTACCTCATACCAAACAAACCCTAAACTATTTTTAAAGGTAGGATAATCTGAGACTAAAAATTAAGGGGTTTTTTAGGGACACCTCTTTTATTATAATACACCCCTTCTATACATGAAGGATAGGGTTATCCATCACGTATAGAAGGGGTGCATAAAAAAGTGGTCACGTTTAGCTCCTCGTTCACCCCTCAAAACACTAACTACTAGTTCCACGTCAGTATTATCTGGGCATTGTCGGGTCATTTTTTTCTTTCTATCCTTCACGAACATGTACAAGATTCCGTTTGTTCAATTTATTGGTGTGACGTCGACCTTGAAGTCGTTTTATATCGCACACACATTTATATCAAGAGAAAATGAGGATAACTTCACATGGGTCTTTGAACGGATCAAAGATTTGATCAATGGGTGTATGGAGCCACGCGTATGTGAATGATAAAACGGAAAAAAAAACATGACCTGACAATACCCGGACAATATTGACGTGAAACTAGGAGTTAGTATTTTGAGGGGTGAAGGAGGGAGCTAAAGGTGACAACTTTTTATACACCCCCTCTATACTTGAATGATAGCTTTATCATTCACGTATAAAGGAGTGTATTACAAAAAAGAGAAGGTATCCATATATGAACTCAAAATTAGCGTAGATGATTGTATACTATCAATGCGTCTTCATAACTGCATATATATATATATATATATATATATATATATATATATATATATATATATATATATGATGGCAACAACTTAAGTCATAATTAATGGATTGTCATTGTTTAATAGTCAAAACTAATATACCACAGTTATATGTTCTAGGTTCATCTGATAATACTTTTGGTTTAGACGACTATAATTTAGGATCGGACGATTATACTCTTGACGATTATAAAGAAATAAACATTTTAAGGAATTAAAATGTGAAGTGAACATATTAGGATACTTGTTTGGCCATGTCGATATTTTAAATTTTTTCCCTTATATTAATATAGTTTATAGAAATAAAAAAGAAAACTAATTACATTTAAATGCAATAAAGAAGATACAAAAGCTTTGGGCAATGGAACAAAAATTAAATTTCAAATAATTAAAAGAATGTAACTAATGAAATGAATTGATCATGAAATAATTCATCTCGATCAGTAGGGCCTATAGTAAAAACCATCCACCATTGTACCACCACTACTACTACTTATCCTTGGTCTTTTTAAACCACCGTCTTCCGACGAGGAAGACGGTCTATCTTCCGACGAGAAAGCCGGTGGCGATATAGTCATCGTCACCGTCTTCCGTCGTGGAGTCACCCTAACGGGCTCCACCATGTCTGTTCCAATCAGATGTGGGAAATTTAACAAAGCCCGAGACCCACGTATCTTATAAGCCGCTTGATCATAAGCCACCGCCGCATCTTCCGGCGTCTCATACGTCCCGAGCCACACCCTCGCCCCACGCTTCGCCGGGTCTCTTATCTCCGCCGCATACTTCCCCCATGGCCGCCTTCGAACACCACGAAATTTCCTGAACTCTTGAGGCGCTTGAGTCCCTTGTCCGGCCGCAAATTCGCGGTTTTCCACCTCTTGCTCCCTCTCACGCTTCACCACCCGCGGCTTGAACCCGCCGGAAACCACCACTTCCGCTCCTACCGTTGCACCACTGCCGGATAACCCACTTCCGGTGGCCGGAAAAAGATCCGGGATGTGGGAATCGTAGAGAAGATGGTCTTGGACTGAATCAAGAAAAGATAGATCAAACTCCGACATGAATGATTGATCTTGAAACATGATTCTTGAATTAGGGTTTTAAACTCAGTTGGGATTTTTGATGTTGATATAATTGGTATATGGAGATTTAGATAGAAGATGGGTGTATATATATATATATATAAAATTGTTTTACTATTTAAATAAATTATATATCAGGAACTGCCATATGAAATTTCGTCACCCGTGCATGCAAGTTATTCAAGTGCAAATTGCATATTTTATATATAAAACGTGGTGGTATTCAAAATAGTTTTAAATTATGTTAAAATATAAAATGAGAGTTTGGCATGATGTTTGTTTTTTTTAAAACGGTATTATCTTTCATTTCAATAAATATATATTTAATTGTCTGTTTATGCTGATCTATCCTTTATAATCAAAACTCTTTGAATTATACTATATATCGTTTGTATTGTCCTTGGTTATAGTTATGTCTGAAATTGAATAATATATGATAATTAGTGTATGTTGATCAAAATTCATATGAAATAATATAAAATTTGAAAACAAATAATTAGTATATGATTGATAAAAGAAATTATTCCAAGACAGCAATTATAGTACCAGTAAAAAACAATAAAACAATATATAGTATATACAATTTATCAGTACGATATTTTCCTAGTCAATTTATATAAAACTTTATAATAGAATAATGTATACGGTTTTCCTAATTCTTAGCATTATAAAATTATAATGATTATAAAGAAATGCCATTCTTATATTTAAGGATAGTATATATAATTAAAACAGAACTATAATAATAACTTCTTTTCCTGCTTAATTATAAATCAAAGGTGTCCTAAATAATTAAAGGATAGTTAGTTATTAACGAAGAAATGCAAGTTGCAACTTACCATTGTTTTTCTTCACATGTTTGCGTAGAACTATGGGCAATCGAGAGTACTTTTCAAAGTTTTATTTTTATAAAAATAACTTCTAAATTAACTAAAACTGATTTTTTGGTCTTGTTCAATTATTTATTTGTTGTTTTTAGAAGCTCCTATTACATGGATGGAGTGAATAAAAAAAAATTTAATAGTTAGTAATTTGATTTAAGAATTATATGATTATATTATTTTAAAATAAATATATATAATATTTTGATTTTAAAGAAAGCTATATATACTTTTTGAACGGCAGATAATTCACTAATAATAGTATTTTTTTTTTAAAGAAAGATATATATGATATTTAGAATTTTATATTTGAACGAGATTTGCGACCCGCGCGTTGCAGCGGGTGAGGTGTCGTTTCCGTGTTGTAATTTTGTTAAGTCTGATGACGTTTCATGGAGCTGATGTTGAAATAGGAAATTAGGATTATAAGTAGCATTACATAGTTAGTTGGTGGTCAATATGAGAGTCTAGGAAACAAATGTAGGTAACAGTCACTCGGAGGCGTCATTTTTTGCTTTCTTCCTTCTGCTGTACTCTTGCCTTGTGGATTCCTGCGTTCCTGTAAAATGTTTTGTGTATGTAGTGGTTATCATTGAATGGGACTTTTTTTTTAAGTATGGTTTTAGGTAGGTGTTTACCTGGATCATATGTTGGCTGTTTCCTTGAGATTTTGGCTGCAGGGGTTGCGGGGGCGGTTGCTATAGGTCTATGCGAGATGTCTTCAACTTCTTGCGTACTGGTGGCAGAATCAACTTCTAATGTCTTTTGGATTGAAGCATCCTTGTTCTTGTGCATTGAAAAGGAATAGATCTTCTCCTGACCTGCTAATGACAAAATTGGATTTGGAACAACCTTTGGATCTTCATAACCATTCTTTAACACCATGGTTTCACAATCAATGCCAATAGCCTGGGTCATAGCATTGTCAAAGAAGACGACTGGTAACGTAGCAGTTCCGTCATCCAGTGTACCGTTGACACAATATCTGTTACATGTAGATTATATGTTAGCGGAATATGAGTAGTAACTCGTGTCTATTAAATGTTATTTGTTATTCCATGTTTAGTACTTACGTATAAATGGGATTGTCTATTCGGCCGCAATGCTTACACAGGAGGTAATCTTCTTCTGGACGTAACGTATCATCGCAATCTGAGTTCGGACACTTACGCCGGTACCATTTTCTGTAGCCATGAAATTCTTTGACAGTTGCCTTGCACGCAAATCTGTAATTCTGTTAGCAGTTGTAAATCTGTGTTAGTATATTTTCTTTTGAATTTTTTTTTTAAGTTACTATGTACATAGATGTATTGTCTTTTGCTTACGTCTATGGAATCTGGATTCATAGAGACTACATTTTGAAGGGTGGTGATGTTGTCTCTGATGTCCTTGTCGGTTTGCTGACCATAGACTATCGTCTGTAACTTGGGCATCCTCTTTAGCTTTTCTGTTGATTCTTTGATACCTTCAACAGGAGGTTCTATCTCGACAGTTGTTGCTGTTGTGGATTCAAGTTGTAGCTTACCTGTATTAATGTAGATTTAGTATCGTTTAATAAGCATGTTTAATGGTATGGTAAAAGAAGTTTTATGTTTTTATTCTACCTCCATGTGTCGTTACTATCAAAGAGGTTATGGCTGTAACCATTCCAGGCCTCAGGCTGTTTACATACTTGTAACCAATGTCTTCCCATAGTGTTATCTCAATCACCTGGCCACTGTTTATGTAAATTATAAGTAGCGGACGATCATAAAGAAAGATGGTATGTTTAGAAAATGAGTATCATTTGCAGCTGTACCTTAAGTCAATGGTGGAAATTTTCATTAGGTTATAGTCCTTCTTTTTCATCATTGTACTTGTGCTTTCAACCCTGCAAAGATAATCTATATTGTTCCAGGCATGTAAGCGTCTGGTAATGCAATGAAATGTGGATAGTTAAAGGGGTATGGTCTATGAGAATGTAACCTGTAAGCAATAATGATTGCTTTTGCATGCTCTGAAGATCCTTGTATGCTACGAAGTTAAAGTAATGTTTTGGAATAGGTAATTCTGTAGTCGATTTGAACACTGTTCTGTCTCCAATGACTATTGTTGCTGTTTGAGGGACAACCTGTCTGTAGCCTATATTTGGATCAACAACATACCCATCAATATTGTAGCAGTTGTAGAGAGTAATGTGGGAGTCAAGTTTGTTTCTTTTTGTCTGAACCTTTGCTTCTATTGTGGTACCCTGTAAGGGAAATACATAACAGAAATTAGTAGTTTGTATTACTGCTGAAATTATTATGCAACAGGTACTTACGTCAGCATCAATAAGTAAATAAAATAACTATGGTTTGTCTGTTGGATTCCATTGTGTTGTGTACTTCCTTATGACACGAATGTCAATGGGCAGTGGAGCTTTGTAGGGCTTTAACTGATTTATCTTGTGATTTGTCATTGCCTGCAATTAA
Organism: Deinandra increscens subsp. villosa; assembly: GCA_039602395.1. Lineage (NCBI taxonomy): Eukaryota > Viridiplantae > Streptophyta > Magnoliopsida > Asterales > Asteraceae > Deinandra > Deinandra increscens. The sequence goes on along the minus strand of JBCNJP010000017.1, from coordinate 97,227,681 downwards.
ATCATTCGTTAGACGTATGTGTTACGTATGTATAACAAATCGAACCTCTGTAATGTTAAATTTTTTATAATATGTATTCATAATGCAACAACTAATTGCTAGGTTTTCTTCTGCTTACATTTACTGTTAGCTGATGATGTATGCTCTTTACAAAGGATATGGGGACTACATGTTGTAGACTGTCAAAGTGATTCCAGGAAGTCAACATAAACAATGTTTTTAGTAGTGGCAGGTGAGTCTTCATCCTGTGGTAGTATTAGTATTTTTAGTGCGTCAGGAGATGTTGCTCGTGATAACGCGACGTATAGCTGACCGTGGCTAAACACTGGTTCGGGTAAGTAAATGCCTATTTTATTAAGTGATTGACCTTGACTTTTGTTGATTGTCATTGCGTAGCAAAGTTTAACTGGAAACTGTTTTCTGCTAAAAGTGTATGGAAGTTCCTCATCATTATGTGTGAGAGTTATTCTTGGAATGTAAACACGTCGACCTATAGCTACTCCGGTGATAATCCTTGCTTCTATTACATGGTTTAGTAACTGTGTCACTATTAATCTAGTTCCATTGCACAGACCAAGAGATAGGTTTATGTTTCGCAAGAGAATTATAGGGCAGTTTAATCTTAGTTGAAGTTTATGGGGTGGTAATCCTGTGAATTGAAGAGAATTGAGATATTCTAGAGGATATAGAAGATCCGTGTCTTCAGATCTAGAGCCATGTGATACGACAGTGTCTATGCTAAGGTATTCCTTGAATTCATTGGGATTTTTTTTCTAGGACCAGCTTGTTTACCTCGTCGACAGTGTCATTTCGCGGGCATACTATAGCCTTTTTTGATAGTTCAATGGGGTTTGGAATGTCCATTGTATCTGAATCGTAGATGAAATCAATTAGAGTTGCCAGTGCATCTGATGAATTTGGGATCAAGTATTCTGCTGGTATCGATATGTTCTTAGAATTCAGAGGATCCTTTAACCTCTAATGTTTGTTGAATATGAGCATCATCATTCTGCTTCATACAGAAACTGTAGATTTTCTCCATTCCTATAAGAGCTAACATGGGCTTTGGAACAACCTTGGGATCCGTATAGCCTTCTCTCACAACCAATGTCTCGCAGTCAATGCCAAGGACCTGAGTCATTACACTGTCGAAGAAGACAACAGGAAGAGTTGACCTGTCACTGTAGAGAGTAGCATTCACGCAGTACCTATTTACAATGTATAATCAGTTTGAATGTATAAGAACTTAAAGGTAATGCATTTGATAGGCACGTTATCTAGAGAAACCCATACCTGTATGTAGGCTTGTCAAGATAACCACAGTGTTTACACATAAGACGATCGTCTTCATAACGAACAGTATCATTGCACTGAGGACCTGGGCATCTACTACTGTACCATGTACGATATCCATGAATTTCCTTTATAGCAGCTATACATGCAAACCTATGATTCTGTTCCTTAAAAAGTAATATATAAGAATAGTCCCCATGGATGCTACTCTAAAGAAGACTCTTTACACATGAAAATACTTACATGAACAGAAGCAGGTTCTCTTGAGAGTACATTTGCAAGAGTAGTGATATTAGACCTTATGTCCTCCTCAGTTTGAAAACCAAATGAAATAGTGTCTTTCTTTGGAATATCCTTCAGCCTATATGGTTTTCATAAATAGTAGATGTTAACCAATAAGTTAGAAATTAGGTCTTAATCAACAAACAAAAAAATAACTTAACCTCTTTATGTTATCTGCATATCCCTCAATTGCAAGATCAACATCGATTGTTGTAGCAGAAGTAGATTCCAGCTGAAGGCTGTCTGCAATGTAATATGTTAAAACAATGACATCCAATAAATTTAAATAGGTATCGTTTAATACATATAACTTCAAATTTAATATGCAATTCAAATATAACTATAAACTTACCTTGAAACTTAGTTATCTTCAAAGAAGTTACTGCAACTATTTTACCAGGAGCAACAACATTTGCATACGTGTAGGCGATGTTCTCCCACAAAGTAATCTCAATAACTTTCTCACTTATTTTTTTTTTAAGAAAAAAAAACTGTTATTAAGGACATGTAATCTACACACGTAATGTACTGCAATACATAGACCATTGATAATAACTACCTCTCATCTATCACCCACATCTTCAACATATTACTATCCTTCCTTTTCATAATAGTACTGCAGTTTTCAATCCTGCACAGATAGTCTAACGAAACAATGGAACGGTAAGTCAGAAAGTTTCAACACATAAACAACAATCATCAACACCCAATGGAAATGCAAACCTATGAGAAACTCAATTTGCTCAGACTTCTCCTTAAGATCTTCATTACGAATGAAATTGAAATACTGTTTGGGAATGTCAGTGACATCAACAGGCTGGAAGACAGTCCTATCACCTATAACAATAGTAGCTGGTGCGTCTACAACTTGACAAAAACCCAGCGGTGGATCAACCACGTATCCAGTAACACGATAGCAACGATAAAGGAAAACCTGTGAGTCAAGTCTTTTCTTCCTAGTGTCAACTTTCGCCTCAACTGCATGACCCTATGAAAGCAAAACAGACAACAGATTAATATGGAAACATACGTCTGCTGTTAATGAAATCTGTAAAGTATTACTAACCTTAGAATCCGTAAACAGGTAGAATAGCTTCCGTTTCTCTCTCGGATTCCACTGAACAGAGTATTTTCTGATGACACGCACAGTGATCGGAATAGGTCCCTTAAAAGGAACCAAATCTTGTATTCCTTTGTCTTCCATCTTCTGTTAACCTACAGTTTATAGAAATAGAATGTTAGAAACCTCAAACCAAAGATGAAGCCGCAATTTAACAGTATAGGAAACCCAATTACTATGACCCAAACAGAAACCCTATGATAGACCCAATTACTACCCATCGAACAGACAATATCAAAACAAAGTAACAATCATCGAATGTCAGAAACCTCTAAACCAATTGACAATCGATGAGAAACATACCAAAGGAAGCCAAGAGATTAAGCCTACAGATTAAGATAGCAGAGACTATTTGCAGCCGGCATATGTTAAATACTAACGATTGTAACCCTAAAATTAGACACGTATAGGAAACGTGTTAGATGGTGGATGAAGAGGACACTCATTTGCATCTAATAGATGCCATTTGTAAGCCAAATGACAGTGATTACAGTTAATCCAACAGCTGTCCATAAGAAAACTGTGGGCTTAAAAACAAAAAATAGAAAAAAAAAAAAAACGTATGTATGAAGTTTCGAACCCAGGCCCTCTGTGAAAAAAGGAAGGATGAAAACCACCACGACAGCACACAATATGTAACTTCAATTAGAAAAGCGCAGTATAAATACAGAAAGTCGCTGGAATATGAAAAAATATATATATAACTAACCAAAGCGTGCCACATGGCAACGCTACAGCCTTACACGTGTTATGAACAGTGGTTTTTTAGAGTACACATCAGCTTCTTCAAATGATATATATATATAATATATATATATAATATTTATGTAAATTTGTAAGGTTTTATATGATATTATTAAATTTATAGTGATATAGTAGAAAGATTAATTTTGACGTACGAAAAAAAACTTATGACGTGAAATATTATATGGTGATACGTACAGGGGGCGGACGCAGGGAAAAAAAGCAGGGGTAGCGTTAAAAAAAATATTTGTAGGGACTAACGGGGGTTCGGGGGCAGCGCCCCCGGAAATTTTTTTTTAGGTAATTAACGGGCTTTTAATCATATTTTCAAGGGGCTTTCGATCATATTTTTAGGTAAAAACCATAAAATTTCTTCCAGGGGTCGCGAAAAATTCGTTTCAGGGGTCGCGAAAAACCGAAAACCTAAAAAAAAAAAATTGCACGTCGGGGTAAAAGTTCAGGGGCAGCGGACGCTACCCCTGGACATAGTGTAAGTCCGCCCCTGGATACGTAACAACCTTTATAATCATTTATTAGTATTAGTTTTGTAGCATTATTTTCAAATTTGACTATATAAAAGAAACAAAATTTGGTCGATCGTAACGTACGCTTAAAATGATGAGTGATGAATCCAGAATCCTGCACGTGGATTATGATGGTTCGGCTAACTATATATGGGAATAGTGTACATTATAATTTATTTTTCTTTAATTAAACAACAACAGTTAATAATATATATAAGGTTTCGACTCATAACTTTTTTTATTATAAGATATATTATTTATCACTAGCTAATTTCAACTCCCACATTTATGCCGTTCAAAAAAACTCCTACATTTATAATATAAATTTATTGATGGATAGATTCGTCAATTATCCTTGGTGAAGGTAAAGCTATGGGTATTTCATAATTGATGAATGGTCCGTAGGGAACTTAGAGTACATTAAGATCTTATTAAGATCTTAGGTGGTGTTTGGTTTGTGAAATTTAATAGAATTGAAATCTATATTTTTTTTTTAACAACATATATTTTTTTTCTTTTAACATTGTTCTTTATTGGATAAGAAAGGAATTTAAAATGGAATGAATTTCTCTAATGAATGAAATTTAATACTATTTCAATATTTCTTAGAAAATTTTCATTTTAATGAAGAAAAGTTACATGGCATCAAATTTAATTGATTAATTCATTCCAATTTAAATTTATCCATAACCCTACTAAGCACAATTTTAAAAGAAAAACTTTACAATTCCAATTCCATTATTTCCACGAACCAAACAATCTAACTATGCATGAGGTCCTATATTAAAACAGATCTAGAATTTGATGTGATACGTCAATAGGATTCCCCAACACTTGTATTGAGAGGCACAAAAATCATTGGCGATCAGGCAACATGAGATCTATGGAAAAATGTCATAGTTGTTACGCTAATCTATTAGTAATGTTGGATATATTAGTGCAATTGAATATTGCGTATGACATTCAGACAAGAGTGTACGCTAACTTGAATGTTATCGGGATTAACGGGGATCCAAGGAGGGCGGCGCCCCCAAGAGGAGCGGGGTCCAAGGGATAGCAGCCCCTGGCTGGGGTCGAGCTTGAAATTTTTCTATTTTAAATAAAAGTCCTTCATGAAAAATGCATAAGAATATATTTTCGAACCAAAATTGCATTAATGAAACTTGAGGAACTGAATGTGTAATTTATTCAAAATCCGTAACTGCAAATACGCTCCTCCCCCTAATTGAGCGTGTTCTGACTTTACATTTTCTGTGGCTCCTCTCAAATTAGTGACATTCAATTCTCATTCACAAATCTAGAATCGTTCTGATTTTATCCGATCGAATCATTGGTAGCCACTCAAATTATTTGATCTGAAAGTGAATTTACACGACTTCAGAATCTATCAACTGGCAATCAATTACTCAACGAATCCCAGAAATACTCAACAGGTAATTTATAAAAAACATACCTAGGTTTGAAAATTTATATATTGTTATAATATTATCATACTAATTTTACATTTTGATCAAATTCGGTATTTTAGAAAATTAAATCGATTAATTCCTTTTTTAAATTTTTATCAACAAAACTGTTTAATCATATTTTTGAAAATTCTACAAACTGAAAATAATTTTCTTATCGGATCGGATTCAATTAAAAATATTCAGTCATACATTTCAAAAAATTTATATACACATTTTTAGATTCAAAATATTATTTATTACCAATAAAATTGTTCAATCTTTTTTTATTAATTCTACAAACTGAAAATAATTTTCTTGTAGAATATGATTCAATTAAAAACATTCAGTCATATACATTTTCAAACTTTTTAATATTATTATAGCCAAAAGTATTCAAATAATTTATTTTATCCGTTTCCATTTTTATTCATTAATTATATTAATGTGAATTTGGAACTCGTAACTCATGTAACGGCTTTTTTGTTATTAATTTTTTCCTATGTATCTTTTAATATGTCTTTTTGGCACTTGAGGTTTTTCTTTAGATGAGTTTATATCATTGCTTATTTTAGTTGTTTGCATATGTTTTGTAGATGTGAGAATTTCAACCTATTTTCTTATGATCTGGTCGATTTGGTTTATGTTTTACATCTAACGAGTTAAAGGGTTATAAGTTAAATAAAAATTGACTAAGATGAGAAGTCATATATATTGAAATTTGTCCTAATTAAGTTTAAATTTCAAGGTAAATATGTATAAAAATTGTTATATAATATAATAATATAAATTTTAGTCATAATTGTCATATTTAAATTTCAAGGTAAATATGTATAAAAATAAGTAATCGGTGCGCCATGTGACACAATTCCTATGTTTCTCGCTTATGCCTCAACGTTACTGATGTATAATTAAAAATATGATAATTGTATTAAGAGTTATTGATTATATCCATCTTTGTTTTATTGAGTTTAATATAAGCTTATGCTTAAAGAGTATAAAAATATACATATAGATATCATTTATATAGTTTTTAAATACAACGTCATAAAGACGTGACTTTATATAGTTTTTCTTATCTTATATAATAATTTTATTTATTAAAGCCTAAGGCTATGTGTAATAGGGCTCGAAAGGGGCTTGAAACAGCCTTTCGCGCCCCTTTAGCGCCCGTATAGCGCCCCCACCCACTACGGTGGGGCGCGAAAGACAGAATTTGGGTCTGGGGCGTGGGATTTATCACGCCGATTTGGGGGGAGTTGGTGGAGAATATAGCCGTTGAACGGCTATATTCCTTCACATTTAATTTTTTTTTTTTTAAACTATCAATTTATTTCATATTCTATATATACCCACACAACAATTCAATTTAAACCACACTTCACTCTCACTTTTACTAAAGATTCTCACTTTTTATAAAAAATAGTTTGCACACGGGTATGGATTCCGGTAGTTCTTCATCGTCACTTTACAAAATGCTTGAAGACGAAGAGGATACCGCCATTTCGGCCGCACTAAGTATATTACGACGGTCAAGGGAGGTACCAATAGTTCGGGAGTATCCCGACGTGTTCCCGGAAGATTTGCCCGGTATTCCACCAGATAGAGAGGTGGAGTTCCGCATCGAATTAATACCTGGTGCCAAGCCGGTTGCTAAGGCTCCGTATCGTTTGGCTCCTACAGAGATGCAAGAGTTAATGAACCAGTTGCAAGAGTTACTTGACAAGGGGTTTATCCGACCCAGTGTTTCTCCTTGGGGAGCACCGGTCCTCTTTGTTAAAAAGAAGGATGGTAGTCTAAGGATGTGTATAGACTACAGAGAACTGAATAAACTGACTGTGAAGAACCGATACCCGTTGCCTCGAATTGATGACCTATTTGACCAGTTACAAGGCGCGAGTTGGTTTTCCAAGATTGACTTAAGATCGGGCTATCATCAATTGAAGGTGAGAGAAGAGGATATACCAAAGACGGCATTTCGAACTCGTTATGGGCATTACGAGTTTCTGGTGATGTCTTTTGGGTTGACCAATGCACCCGCGACTTTCATGGATCTTATGAACCGCGTGTGTAGACCCATGTTAGACCGGTCAGTTACCGTCTTTATTGACGATATACTCGTGTATTCGAAGAGTGAGGAAGAGCATGCCCAACATCTACGCGAGGTGTTGGAAATTTTAAGAAAAGAAAAGTTATATGCGAAATTTTCGAAGTGCTCGTTCTGGCTAAGAGAGGTACAATTTCTGGGGCACGTGATTAGCTCTGAAGGTGTCCTGGTGGATCCTTCTAAGGTTGAAGCAATAACGAGATGGAGTACGCCGAGAAATCCAACGGAAATCCGTAGCTTCTTGGGTTTGGCGGGTTATTATAGGAGATTTATACAAGATTTCTCAAAGATAGCCTCGCCTTTAACCAAGTTAAACCGGAAAGATGTGAAATTCGAATGGGGAAGAGAGCAAGAAGAGTCCTTTAGAATCTTAAAGGAAAAACTAACACACGCTCCGGTATTGACTTTACCGGAGGGCACAGAAGATTTGGTGGTGTATTCGGATGCTTCCTACCTTGGCCTCGGGTGTGTACTTATGCAACGAGGAAAGGTAATTGCTTATGCCTCTAGACAGCTGAAGATTAATGAGGCTAAGTATCCTACGCACGATCTTGAGTTAGCTGCGGTGGTTTTTGCTTTAAAGATATGGCGACACTACCTCTATGGGGTTAAGTGCACCATTTATACGGATCACAAGAGCTTGAAATACTTCTTTGATCAAAAGGAGTTGAATATGAGACAGAGGAGATGGCTAGAGCTTATCAAGGATTATGATTGTGAAATACATTATCATCCTGGAAAAGCTAATGTAGTGGCGGATGCCCTAAGTAGAAAAGGGGATTTGGCTCCTATAAAGGTGAGATCCATGAGGTTGGTTGTGACCTCGAGTATCCTTGATACTATCAGGAATGCTCAAGTGGAAGCGGTAAAGGAGAATAATTGGAAGCAAGAACGAATTAAGGGGATGGTAAGGGACCTAGTTGACGGCGATGACGGCGTGAAGTACCGGTTTGGTCGTCTATGGGTTCCGAACACGTGTGGGGTGAAGGAGTTGTTGTTAAACGAGGCTCATAAATCTCGTTACTCAATTCACCCGGGGGCCACTAAGATGTATCGCGATTTGAAAAGCGATTATTGGTGGCCCGGTATGAAACGGGACATTGTAAAATATGTAAATAAGTGCATGACTTGTTTGCAAGTGAAGGCGGAGCATCAAAAGCCTTATGGAAAGTTGCAATCACTTGAGATACCCGTCTGGAAGTGGGAGCATATCACTATGGATCTGCTCACTAGCTTGCCAAAAACGGCAAGGAATACGAATGCGATATGGGTAATTGTGGATAGACTAACCAAAAGTGCCCACTTTGTGCCCATTAACGAATCTAGTGGCTCCGAAACACTGGCAAGGATATTCATAGATGAGATAGTATCGATGCATGGTGTTCCTGTTTCGATAACTTCTGATAGGGACACGCGTTTTACCTCGCGGTTCTGGCAGGAGTTTCAGAGGATTATGGGTACTCGATTGCACTTCAGTACTGCATATCATCCTCAAACTGACGGGCAGAGTGAGCGGACGATACAAACTCTCGAGGATATGTTGCGAGCTTGTGTCCTCGACTTCGGGGGGAGTTGGGATAAATATTTGCACTTGGTGGAATTTGCCTATAATAACAGTTACCACTCAAGCATTGGTATGGCTCCATACGAGATGTTGTATGGTAGAAAGTGCCGAACCCCACTGTGCTGGGGAGAAGTGGGTCAAAGAGAACTTGCCCACAATGAGATTGTGGAAATAACTGCCGAAAAGATTGATATAGCTCGAACACGTTTGAAGGCCGCCCAAGACAGACAAAAATCTTATGCTGATAAAAGGCGAAGGCCTATCGAATTTCAAAAAGGGGACCATGTATTGTTAAAGGTATCCCCTTGGAAAGGGGTAATCAGATTTAGAAAGAGGGGTAAGTTAAGTCCGAGGTTTATTGGGCCCTTCAAGATCGTCAAGAAAGTGGGCAAGGTTGCTTATAAACTAGAACTCCCGGAGGAACTTGGTGGCATTCATGACACATTTCATGTGTCTAACTTGAGGAAATGCTTAGCAGATGAGACAGCTTATGTACCGCTGGATGATATAGTGGTAGATGATAAGTTGAATTATGTGGAAAGACCCGTTGAAATTCTGAACCGAAAGGTCAAGCGTCTCCGTAATAAAGAGATAAAACAAGTAAAGATAAAATGGGAGCATCGGAAAGGATCGGACACCACGTGGGAGTCCGAGGAAGAAATGAGAAGATACTATCCGTATCTCTTTGGGTACGTATTTTAGTTTCGGGGACGAAACTCCCTTTAAGGGAGGTGGAGTTGTAACGTCCCAAATTCTTTATGTGACTTTTATTTGGAAATGTTTTATTTTGTGCGGGAAGGGTCGGGTATGTGTAGTTAGTAAACACATCCTCGACGGGTTTAGTAAAATATTAACTTAGTTATTAAAGTTATGTTTGTGACTAGTTAAGTATTTACTAAAAGATTGGGGGTTCAAAGGGTAAATATGAAGATTTGGTACAAAGGGGTTAAGTAGCATAAAGGGGAGGGGCTGATTATGTAAGATTAGGATTCCAATAAAAGAAAAAAAATCTGGGGATGAGCCCCAGACGTCATTTGCGAACCAGAGAGAGGAGGGAGAGAGCTAAACTTAGTTCTTGACCTAAATCTTCAAATTGGTGGAATTTTCTTGGAAGAAGTTTGTTGGGAAAGCCAAAATTGAGCACAAGAAGGTGTCTAGGATGCTAATCTACCCCCATTTCTAATTTCCTGCATCAAGTAAGTAAGTTTGATGTTAGGTGATTTTATGGGAAATCAAAGATAGGTCAAATTGATGTTAAAGGATGTTATGTAGGAACTTGTATGCCTAATTGATGCATGATTATGCCCCTGCATGTTTATATTTTTCATGATTGCTACTAAGATTGTAATGGGGTTAAAACCCACCTCATGTGAATCATAATTAGGAATAGATGGGAGGTTGGGTTGGGTTTCTAAATCATAAGAGCTTGATTCTTATAAAAGATTAGTAATTCCATATGAAATTTGATAAATGTATACATTTATAGTTAATGATGGGTTGAATGGAATGAAGGAATACTTCATACAAGTAAGAATATTAGTTGTGCACGCTAGGTGTTCGATGAAATGCCTAGGTGAAGATTTATTAAGTTTGAGACATGAATTATTGCATAAATTGAAGTATTGTGTCATGAGATATGAAAGTGTGTATGTGCTTATAATGATAAAGGTCTAGAAATGCCTAGACTTTGGTCTTCTTATTCATGAGGCTTGTGTGTGTATGAAAATTGAGAGTCAAGTGTGCCAACACTTGACATGGGTTCATTATGTACATTTGTATTTGCAAGAATGTGGATATTCATGATTAACTAATAATCATGGTAATATAGGTGAATCCGGTGGAAGCTCAAGCCACCAACGTGAAGGGAAAGCTAAAAGTTAAACGCTCAAGGTAACGTAAGATATGTTTAGTGATCTCATGTTAAATATGAGTGATCATACTCTATTAGTATTGTACTTGCATTGAATTGAATGGCATAGTTAATGATTCGGTAGAATATGGGTTGGAGTAACCATCCTAGAAAGCAACAAGAGGTAGAATTCATATTTGACCCGTTTGGGTAAGAGGGAATTTGACCCGTTTGGGTAAGATGGAATTTGACCCGTTTGGGTAAGATGGAATTCGACCCGTTTGGGTAAGATGGAAATTTTTTATGCTACCAAATCAAGGTAGATATCTAGTTGATAATAAACCATGTTCTAAGTATGTGCAATCAAAAGAGGTATGTTATGTTGTATGCAATGGGTCAAACGGGTTGGGTCATGTTCTTTAGCACCTTCTAACTTATTATTTGACACTTAATGCGAATAGAAATCGAAGTTCATTTTATAGAATGATTTCATGATTTTATGACATCTAAAGAGGTGGTGGATATTGAGATTTATGGAAGTTTGGGGTAAAGGGGGCAGAATTTGTGATTCGTAGGCTACGAATCAGGGCAGCCTACGAATCTTGAAAGCTGTCTTTTGTGGAAGATTGGGGTGAAGGGGGCAGAATCTGTGATTCGTAGGCTACGAATCTGGGCAGCCTACGAATTATGAAAGCTGTCCTTTTTTTTGAGATGGTGATTTGTAGGCTACGAAGTCATGGTAGCCTACGGATTTTAGAAGCTGTCTTTTTTTTAAAGAAATTATGTTTCATGCTGATTGGTCTCTATTATGCCATTAATACTAATACGTTACTAGTATTGATGACAGGTAATAAGAACGAAGTGCAAGCGGGTCCAGGTTGAGCATTTTGAAGAATGAACCGAACACCTAAGGATGGGTCGTATTAGATGGAGACAGTCGTCGTCCTATTTTGATATTTGACTGTGTACTCTGATATGATGATTTTAAGATATCAAACTTATAACTTATTGAATGCTAATGGTTTGATGGTCATGAATGGATCCGTTTTTAAAAAAAAAATTAGGGGACTACTTTTTATAAAAGGTAACTGATTAAAGATGTAGTGGGGTGCCACACGGTTGTGGACAAAGGACAAGATGAAAGATTGTATGCGTGCTATCATTATCTTGCACAACATGAACAAGGAGGATAAAGGCAAAGCGATTTGTCCCGACCATCGGCCCGAACACGTGGTGCATACACCATATGCTACGCAAGAAGAACGTTTGGCGAACTCTAGGGCGATGCGGAGTAGAGAGACACACAACTCTCTTAAGTATGATTTGGTAGAGCATGTATGGTCTGTTCGTCCCTTCGATGATGTGCCGGTCCAAAACATGGAGGATGAAGAAGAAAACGAAGACGAAGACGATGACGATGACGAAGATGAAGATGAAGATGAAGACGGAGATGATGATTACGATGATGTCCAAGATGATGATTAGTTTTTTTTTTAGAAAAATCCTTTGAATTTGTATTTTTTTTAAGTTGTTTTTTTTATTAATGAACCTTTTTTATTTATTTTATTGTGTTTTATTTAAAAAATAGTGTTTAGTTAATTTAATTTTGGTTGGAATTAAAAAAAAATAATAATTAGGCAATCATGATATGGGGCTTGAAAGGGGCTTGACCATTACACCTCTTTTTCTTTCAAGCCCCCATGCCACGTCACCCGCCACATGTCATCTCATGCCCTCATGAGGGGCTTGATGGGGCTCTACCATTACACATAGCCTTAGGCTATGTGTAATGGTAGAGCCCCATCAAGCCCCTCATGAGGGCATGAGATGACATGTGGCGGGTGACGTGGCATGGGGGCTTGAAAGAAAAAGAGGTGTAATGGTCAAGCCCCTTTCAAGCCCCATATCATGATTGCCTAATTATTATTTTTTTTTAATTCCAACCAAAATTAAATTAACTAAACACTATTTCAATTAAAAATATTCAGTCATACATTTCAAAAAATTTATATACACATTTTTAGATTCAAAATATTATTTATTACCAATAAAATTGTTCAATCTTTTTTTATTAATTCTACAAACTGAAAATAATTTTCTTGTAGAATATGATTCAATTAAAAACATTCAGTCATATACATTTTCAAACTTTTTAATATTATTATAGCCAAAAGTATTCAAATAATTTATTTTATCCGTTTCCATTTTTATTCATTAATTATATTAATGTGAATTTGGAACTCGTAACTCATGTAACGGCTTTTTTGTTATTAATTTTTTCCTATGTATCTTTTAATATGTCTTTTTGGCACTTGAGGTTTTTCTTTAGATGAGTTTATATCATTGCTTATTTTAGTTGTTTGCATATGTTTTGTAGATGTGAGAATTTCAACCTATTTTCTTATGACCTGGTCGATTTGGTTTATGTTTTACATCTAACGAGTTAAAGGGTTATAAGTTAAATAAAAATTGACTAAGATGAGAAGTCATATATATTGAAATTTGTCCTAATTAAGTTTAAATTTCAAGGTAAATATGTATAAAAATTGTTATATAATATAATAATATAAATTTTAGTCATAATTGTCATATTTAAATTTCTAGGTAAATATGTATAAAAATAAGTAATCGGTGCGCCATGTGACACAATTCCTATGTTTCTCGCTTATGCCTCAACGTTACTGATGTATAATTAAAAATATGATAATTGTATTAAGAGTTATTGATTATATCCATCTTTGTTTTATTGAGTTTAATATAAGCTTATGCTTAAAGAGTATAAAAATATACATATAGATATCATTTATATAGTTTTTAAATACAACGTCATAAAGACGTGACTTTATATAGTTTTTCTTATCTTATATAATAATTTTATTTATTAAAGCCTAACGAAATTATTTTAGAAAGATCGTACAAGTGTGCCAAGTGGCTAAATTTACTTTTAAAAAGTAAATCGAATATCTTGAATTAAATATTCAATAAATTATTAAAAATAATCTTAAAAAAGTTCGAATGTTCTTTATCCACATCGGACAAGCAGCAAAACTAACTCCACGTAGGCTATGAAAAAAAAAACACATATGGGTTAGATTGGTTAATTCCTTAAATGCCCTTCGATGTGTAGACTGTGTTCAATGGATCTGTTAGTGAGCAGGGGTATGCCGGTCATTGTATTTAGACGGCCGTTAATAAGTTATTGTTATTTATTCTTTTTCAGCCGTCAGATCCGATTTCAACGGCCGAACAACAAGGGGCATGTCAAAGGTCATATGGATACAATTTCACACGTGTGGTCTCTAACCTAGTTCATAGAATTCAACTCGAGACGAGATGATCCTTCTTCAACACTTGTACGTTCTCATTTGAAATTACAAATATATCCTTACTTCATATTGTTTCGGTTGAGAAGAGAACGGAACCTACAAAATAAATGCATTCTCTGTTAACAAGGTTGTGTTTGACGCGTCATAAGCTAGTTTTTTGGCGTGTATTAAACGGAGCTTTTTTTAAAAAGTTAGTTTTTTTTAAAAGCCCCATTTGGTAACGTCAAAAAGCTAGCTTTTGAAAAGCTAGTTGGAGTAGTGTTTCAACTATCTTTTATAATATTTTCAGTTTTACTATTCCCTAACTAATAAATAAATATCTTTACTTACATTTATGACATGTACTTTTATGTCAAGCTAGTTTTTATCAAACGTTATTTTTTATAAGCTAGCTTATCAGCTATCTTATAGTTTATCAGCTAGCAGCTAGCTTATCAGCTACCTTTTCAGCTAGTGCGCCAAACACAGCCTAAGACTTGTTTTACAATTGGAGTCCATCCGTCATATAAAAATAAAATTGTTAGTTCCTGTATGGGTAATCCATCAGGAACAAACCAGACAATATTCTGGTGTTGTTTGTTTTTGTTGTTCAAATGGTATTAGAGTTAGGGGTCAGACCGGCATGCTAGTGAGGACATTGGGCTTTTCCTAAGAGGGTGGTGAGTAAGTCTTACATCGGCAGGGGCGGATCTAGTATAGAGCGAGCGGGTTCACAGAACCCATTGAGTTTTGAAACTTTTTTAGAATTATATATACAAAAAGTTATAGTGAATCCACATATAGTATTAGGAGTGAATTCTAGAACTAAGAGATTACCTAATCCAACTGGTTTTACCTTGAGTAATATCCTTAAGGTATATTACTATATGGACCGAATCCTGTTGCGAACATTTTCTTTAATTTTTAAGTTAACAGCTAAAAAATAAATTTAAAACTATTGTATGAAGGGCAGAAATTTCGAACTCGCGAAAATGATTCATGTTCAAGTTTCTACCAGCTTCTCTAAGTTGATTTTGTTGTTTGTTTATTTCTCCAATCTATAATTAATCATTTGAGTATATTAAATCATATATCATTGTCATCAAAAACACCTTAAAAGAAGTTATTTTCACCAAACAAATTATAATGGTAAATTAAGGCTTTTTAATCCGAAATTATACAAGTAACAATATGAAAATTGGTTGGAATATAATGTCAGACAAAATAAAGTGTATCGCTTATATGGTAACTTGTTTTTGGAAAGCGGGAATGATAATATTTTCATTAATTATTGTAGCATATATTCTTATTGTTATTGTGTGATCAATCATACCCGACTAAACCAAAATTTTGACATTAGTTGTTAGAATTCCGATCACCGTAAAAAAAAAAAGTGAACCCATTGAAAAAAAATCTTGGATCCGCCCATGCACATCAGTTGAAAGAGATAACGGAACATTTTTTTATAAAGAGGTGAATGTCTTCTTTACCAAGGTATGTTCTGCGTAGACGAGCAATTCGTCAGGTAAAAACACAACCATAAATTTCTGGATGAGCAATCCATCGAAATTAAAATGTACAATATCCAGGTACCATAACGTGTGAATTTCTAACCTAGTTTCTTAGTAAGTTAATTATATCAATTCTAAATGAAAAGGTTTTCAATTTAATTTCATTACATTAAAATCTCTGAATTTATTTAAATTAAAGGTGAGTGTAGATCACTATAACAAAATGACTTGTTACCTCTTAAAATTAGGGGTGTTCAATGGTTTGGTTTATGGTTTATTCGGTTTATTCGATTCGGTTTATTCGGTTTGAAGGTTTTTTTTTATGATAACCATAACCAAACCAAACCGTATTGAAAAACTTACAAACCGAATCGAATAAACCATATTCAATACGATTCGGTTTCGGTTTAGAACTGAATAAATCGTATTCAAACCGTTTAAACCGTATTCACCAAATAACATATATTGCGTATTTTTTTGCTAACAAAAAAAATAAACAAAGAACAAACATCTTAAACATATCCCTAGAGTTCAAAACCATAATCCGATATACAACCAAAATACCTACAACCAAGGTAGGCTCTTGTTTTTTGGTAGAGTGGAAGAGGAGAAGACGATGAGTCGATGACTACTTTTTACGACAAACTTGTTTTACCCTAAAAACCCATGGATGCATATTTTAGTTGGATTGTGGATAAGTCATATGTGGGCTTAGCTCAAAGCCTCAAATGGTTAAAATGGTTTTATGAATAAATATAAATAAATATAAATACACACACACACACACACACATATATATATATATATATATATATATATAAATCTTATTTGGTTTTAAACGGATAACCGAATAAATCGAATAAACCAAATAAAAACAAAACTCAAAACCATAACCGAACCGTAATCCGAATTCACAATTCGGTTACGGTTGAAAACCGAACCGTAAACCAAATTCACAATTCGGTTTGGTTTATTCGGATATGGATACGGTTCGGTTTGTCGGTTTATTCGGATTTCGCTTATTTCTGCACACCCCTACTTAAAAGTATTAAGAATAAGAACCAGGTGATGACGTTTTAAATGTTCACAATAGTAGTGACGTTGATCGATAATTATTTGATTATATTGACGTATCTCATACCCGTCAAGTATCTATTGTTTATGAGTTAGCGTGTTTATAGATATACAATAACAAATCCAGTGAAATCTCACTCAAAGGCTAGGCACTAGGGATGGTAGAAAGATAACAAATCTTATCTTTAACCCGAGGGATAAAGAGACTGCACCCAAAGAGACCCCCCGACTCGAACATCACCCAAACCAGAAAAATGTGTTTATAGATATACATACATATATATATATATATATATATATATATATATATATATATATATATTAGATTAGGTTTAAATGAGAACTTTTTCTTTTGAGAACTTTTGAGAACTAAATCTCAACCACCAATTTTAAAAGGGACCACTACAATTCATGGGAGGGGGGATACATGTATATGATTGAGAATACCCGTCATGATGTTGATCATCCAAAACCTACTATAAACTAATTAGTTATTTAAACCATTACCCGCTAATCCTTATAAGCCCATTCAATAAAAAATCCATCGTATTTTAAACAGTTAACCTCGTTCACTATTTATAAACCTTAAAAATACTAACTTTGTATTTTGATTGTTTTCTTTTTTGAAATTTAGAGGTAGAGTGTTTAGGTGCAACTTCTTTGGATAGTTTGATTGCTTCACGCAGATGAAGTCATGAAACTTGTTATTTGTTGGGGTTTTTCTAGTACTTCATAACAATAGACGGATATCTACAACAGTATGACAATTGTGTGATCCAAAATTCTCAGATTTTGTTAAACATCATTTAGCTTTGTTATTTACAATAGAATTCTTATAATAAACTTTGTTAGATTATTACTTAAATCTGAAACCTAAACTTTACTGAATGGATGTAAACCAGTAAATGTTGATATTTTTAAGATTTAATCTTTAAAAAGATGACATTTACACTCACTTCTCTAAGTATACAGATGCAAATAGAAGATGTTCATTGTAAAATCCAAAAAGAAATAGAGAATTATAGGAAACCTGCTCAAATGAACTCCTGATTGAACTACTTTCTATGGCATTGAAACCGGCTTATCAAAAAATTAATGGCTTTTTGAAAACTAAACCTAAATCCTAAACCCCAAGCCTAAAAGTTAACGCTAACCCTTAAAAGCTAAAGCTTAAATCTAAACCCGAAATCCTATAAGACATTTAATTCCCCTTGAATACATGATGAACAAAGATCAATCAAATCACTGCAAAACCATGAGACCTACTCAAAAGTAAAAACCATATACATGCATCTCCCAAATGGTATTCAAAGGAGACCAGTAGCAAATCCATGTACTTCTTATTCACATATAAATAGAAAAGCTGGTTAGGGGATGTACAAGAAGATGCCAAGGCCTAACCTGAGGTCCTTCGGCTCCATTGGCTCGAGCCACTCTTGCGACAGGCTCTAGCCGCTCTCTTTTTCTGGTTTTCTGGGTTGGTTAATTTGGAAATAGAACGTATTTTTGGAGCTCGTTGTTCATTTTGGCTTGAATCTTCAGAAGCCGAAACAGTATTTGTGTTATTGTTGTTCTTTTCTTCTTCGGGTGCCTGCGGTTTCTCTATAGGATGAATCTTTACAGTCCCAGAATCTTTTTGCGGCTTCTTTGCTCTGCGATTGTATATCAGAATTCCATCGGTACTCTGCACAGATCAAAACCAGATCCGAAACAATTTTGGGTCAAATGAGAAATTTTGGCACAACAGGTTGAGTCGGGTCATGTAGACCCGAAACAATTTTTGTCCGAATATTATATTAAACCGATAAAAACATAACTTACACGTTTTCTTGAAACAGAATGAAGCGCTTCCATGGATTCATTTGCATCTTGAGCATGAGTGAACTCGGAGGCTGTATTTTCAGGTTCGACCATGACATCACCCGTGTTTAATTTGATTAGCTGGGATGCAAATGTGGCGACTATAGATGGTCCTTCCATGTCTGTTGGAAAATCAGGCTCCCTAACAGGCCGACTTGGTCGTCTATCAGATTCATGCAAGATCAAGTCCACGGTGGATGAGATCCTCACGGCATTTTCAGCCGTTACTGTGTCAAGTTTGTTTTTCATTTTAGAGACTTGTGAATGTGAAACTTCAATCTTCCAGAGTATTTGTTCCAAGGAATAACCATCTCTGAAGTCGAGAGATAACAACTCATCGGGGACTCTAAACTCATCACCCGCATTCTTAGGTGAAGATGGAGCTGCCAGGAAAAATTATCCGATAAAATCATAGAAACAATTAACCACAATCATGACTAATGGTGTAATCACATCGGATTCTGCTCTATAAACATGATAAAAAATTTTATAATCAAATAAACCGTTAAATGCAAACCAAAACGTGCACTCTTGGTTTATGTTCAAAAAGTTTTAATAGGATCATTGACCTTATGGCCAACCGTAATGCATTCATTTCGGGAGTGATACCTAACCCGATGCATAAATCAAAATTCCTATTTCACACTATATCATCAAACCCATACCCATATTGAATCTAGACTGCAAAGAAAACGCTACCAAAGATTTCCCCAAAGGTGTATAGAGAAGAATTTCTGGTTACCTAGGTTAGTTTGGTCATCATCATCCATTGTTGGACCATGAGCAGGGGACCTGCAAGTAGCTGCAAATGACACATATCAGACTCATAACAACCATCTAGATGTCACAATTTCAACCTGTTGACTTATGGATGAGCAGATTTGCGCAGTGTTTTGTATCCGAGATGCCCTTTTTGCCACCTCCAAAACTAGAGGTGTTCACGATCTGGTTTGGCCAGGCTTTTAAGAAAATTATAGGCCCGCTAACTACTTTTATGTGAAACAACAAACCAAACCGGCCGGGTTGGATGGGTGGGTTGGCTGTTGGCCAGACCGGCTGTTTTGGTAGTTTGGCAGTTTAACGGATTGGCTTTGGCGGTTTGAACCAATTTTTTTTATTTTTCTTTTCAAGAATGTTAGTTTGTATTCAAAACTCAAATAATAAAGATGGTCCATGAATATAATACATATATATACCCGCATTTGCAAAAAGGAAAATAAATATAATAAGGTTAAAGGTCGCTTCGAGTTTACAAAGGCAGTTTCAAGTTCCAACCAACCGGCTGAACCGTTAACCCGCCAACTGGCCAAAACCATGAACCGTATAAATCTCAAACTGTCTTAACTGGAAGACTTGCTTTAGTATTGGGTGGTTCGAGTTTCAGCGGTTTATGAACACTCCTATCTAAAGACATCCAATGTTTGACATAAATAAAGTAAACGAAAGAATAATTATAGGGGTATGTACCAAGATACAAGGATAAGTTGTGAAGTGACATGTAGACTTGTGTGTCCGATTCTTCATGTCTTTTCCTTATCTTCCTCTTCATCAGTTTCCGTCTTTGAGAATCATGAAGAAAAGGAATAGACTTTGCACAATGACCTTCTAACTCAAAGTTGTTGTATTTCAACTGCTTTGTTTGATTATATTTTTCAATCTCTCTGTCATAAACGATGGCCATGGACTCGAATTTCCTAAGCTGCAATTCAACCCATTTACAGCGCCACATAATCGGTTGTACAAACTTCCTCCAATGAGATGTCACCCTTTTCTTCCTGATAATTCAACATCTTATGCATCAAAACTAACAAGGTTCAAAATGTCTTATTTTATAAAGCCCAATGTAATTACATCTAAAGATTTACATTTTAGCTTAGTGGCGCAAGAGCATATCAAAGTATTAGCATAGTAAACTCATCGATTAGCAATGAAAATATTGAGATTATAGAGACTTTACCCCAAGGGAAACAAGGCGGCTGATCCACCAAGCACTGGTGCAGCTTCTCCACGTAAATCCGACATAACCTCATTATCACTATCATATTCACATGTTCCCAGATCAGAAAATGTGTCACCGAAAGAACTTGAAGAGGCAGTAGCATCATCAGATTGATGTTTAACTGAACAACCCTCATCATCATTCCTACAGTTTATTTCATCAAGCTCCATACCCTTGTGCTTACTTTCTGGTTTCATGTTATTATCTTTTGGCATTGATACAAAAACTGTATGGTCTTTACTAGTTGAAGCTTCCATTGTGGTTTCATTCCGGTCTTTAAGGTCCAGAACGGGACACATGTTACGACATTACACAATCAAGATCATTTTTCCTTTGTTCGGGATTTGGTAATCCTAATAATAAGTAACTAAGATTATTTACCTGCAAAAAGAAATATAAATTTCTGAACTCAGACACTGCTTGTAAAGATATGGGATTTAAGTGTTCCCAAAGACACATAGTTCTTGGGGTTGGGGACTGATCATGTTGATTCCATTTTTAAACTGATTAGAGATTCAAAAACCAAAACACACAGACAGCATGAGAACTTTATTAAAATTGTTAACTTATACTACAAGCAGAAAGTAATATTTTTTCATACAAACTTTCCCCTAAAACATTTAAGTGAAGTTTCTTGGTGGCCCTATTTGTATTCACGGTCCGGTTTCGGACGATTTGAACGAAAAATTTGCATCAAACCGCTAACTACGGTTTTTGGAGAACAACAAACCAAACTGCACGGGTTGTTGGATGACTGGCCGGCTCTACCGTTTTGACAGTTTAATGGTTTGGGTTTTGAGGGTTTAACGGTTACATTTATTTATTTTTTCAAAGTACTTGGTTTATATTAACCTTTAAAATGATAAATATAGCTCATCATTATAATACATATACATAACTATAAATTCCAAAAAGATTATATAGATAAATAATAAATACACAGTCAGTTCCAAGTTTCAAACAGGACAGGACTGAACCGAACCGTTAAACCGCAGAAATGCCAAAAACAAACTGTCAACCGGACCATTTGCATCTCAAACAGCCAGAAACAAAATGAAAACTACAATTTATAAAATTTATAACGAGTACTACAAACAGAAATTAATATTTAGAGATTAAAGTGTAGTTTCTTCGTGACAATTAAGTGCATTAAGAAACCAGGTCAAAATCAGGCTAAGATGTTACGTATCAGAAAACCCAATTACGAAATTAGGGCTCCAATTAACACAACCTTGTCCCCAAATTAGGGGTTTTTCATATGATTTACCTGAAAATAAAATAAACAATCAAATTGATATGATCAGCCGGACTAACCACTCGATTAAAACCTGCGGAGTCCAAATCTAATCGTCCTTTTTTTCTGAATTACTATGGAGAAAGGATATAGCTGTTTCCGCTTATACTTACCTGGTCGCCGGAGGGAAGGGAACGGCTAGGAAACGGTGGCGTCCGGTGATGTATACGGTGGCAAGTGAAATCGGAAGGAGTGTTCCGATTTGATACGAGAATTCGGTGGAAATATTCTAATTTTTTTTATTATTTTACTTTTTCTCTCTCTGTGTCAGTTTACTTGCTGCTTACGCCATTGTTCGAAAATATAATTTAAAGGAATTTATTACCTTTCTTAATTACCTCTATATTATTGGGGAGGTCAACAAAGGAACAAGCCAGTGTGCTTGCTTGCTGTTGACCTTTTGTCATTTTCTTCTGTTCTCCTTTTAACCAGGCATTGTATACCTAATTTCCCCCTCTCCCTCTCTTCACACATCTACCGCTCCATCTCTCTTTCTCTGCTCTGATCTTCTCCTCTATCTCTTCACATGTGACGGGCGAGGACACTCTCTGCCGTTTATGAGTTTTCCGGTCGGCGGCGACATAGCGACTTCATTCTTATGTTAGTAGCATCATGTCGGCGGTCTGGCTAAAGCTGTGGTCAGCCAATGGTTCCCAATTCTTCCTTAATCGGTTTGTGACTACTCATCCAAGTTCATCAATTGGTCGTTTTTGTGCTTCCATCGCCGGACCAGGTTACTTTAGAGATTTAATCGTTTGATTTTGTTTTTGTATTGTGATTTCAAAATGGATTTGTTACTTTTCTTCTAAATTGAAATGAAGATAGGCTGCTATTAATTAAGCCAATCGTTGATAATTTGGGTATAGCAAGGTAGAGGTCCAAATATCGGTTTTTTCAAAAAAACTGGTTTCGGTTTTAAACCAGTTCCGATTCTGGTCAACGTAATCAGAACCGGTTCTCATCTAAACCGGTTTCGATTTTGGGACCGGTTCCATCATCTAAAACCTGGGACTGCTGGTACCAGTTCCGTCCGGTTCTGAGACCGGTTTCAGCTATAACCGGTTCTGGGACCGGTTCCCTCCAAGAACCGGTTTTTTTTTTAAACCAATATTTTGCAAACAAGTTTTTATCAAACATCACATAAAAACCAACATTCATTAACTATTAAACATAAATACAACAAAGTGTTACTAATAAACTAATGAAAAAACATGATAACGTTACGAAACATGAAATACAATAATTTTAAACATTTATTTGTCCTCGGTAGCCGAGGTTTCTTTCTTCGCCTTGCAATATTTGGTAATGTGTGTTTCTCAAAGTAGAGTTTGCGACCGCTTGAAGAAGTAGACCACAAGCTTTGCAACGCGCTTTATGACCGCCATTCGACATTTTGTATAAGTCGAATGTGGACCAAACTTCCGGGTTTCTAGTTGTTTCCAATATCTTTACAATCGATGATTCACATTGGTTTGCCATACTGTTGGTTCCATAACATAAACAAGAAAGAGTTTTTTTTTAAGTTTTTGAATGTTCTAATCAACCCATAACATTAAACTACTATTTATACTAAATTATATGAGCACTAAGGAGCCAAAAGGCAAGAAAACGGTAAAAAACTAAGCCCCAACGGCTATATAGTCGTTTCTAATGGCTAGTTCTTCCAAACGGTTCTGGAACCGGTTCTAACAACGGTTCCTGGGATCGGTTCCAGAAAAAACGGGTCCGGTTCGGTTCCTCCCCCTGAAAGCTCCAAACGGTTCTGGAACCGGTTCTAACAACGGTTCCTGGGATCGGTTCCAGAAAAAACGGGTCCGGTTCGGTTCCTCCCCCTGAAAGCTAGAATCGGTTAAGGACCGGCGGTTTTTTTTGGACCGAACCGGTTCCCTAAAAAACGGTTCGAAACCGGTCCGGTTCCGATTCGGTTCGCCGGTTCCGGTCCCGGGACCGGTTTTTTTGTGCACCTCTATAGCAAGGGACGACAATGAGTCGGGCATGGACGGTATTAATAATCTTAGTTTCATATCCGAAATAAAAATGTGTTTTACTCGCTCTATTGCTGAAAGACTCGTTAAGGCTCGTGAGCCAGCTCGAGCTCGTTATGTAAAGCTCCAACTCGTTTATTAAACGAGTCCTATTACAAAGCTTGAGCTCGGCTTGAGCTCGTTAAGGCTTGGCTCGTTTCAAGCTTTTTATAAACTTGATCTCGAATATGATACGGATCCAGATGATCCGTACCCGAACCTGCAACCACATCTTTATTTTATTAGTTTATTATTTTTAATAGTTTTCTTTTGAGTTATTATTTTTAATAATTTCCTTTTGAGTTTTATCTTGTTTTTCAAGTTTCTCTTTATCTATTTAAGAGCATTGTAATTCATTTTAAGGGAGTTGATTTTTATTGAATATTGAACGTTTGTTCATGAACTTCGAGTTCGATTTCGAGACTTTGAAATCATATTGTTCTTGAGCCATTTGATCGCTTCCATTCTGCATCATTTGGTATCAGAGCTTTTGGTTCTCAAATGGCTCTACGTGGAAGAGAATACTTGATTGCTCGTAGAGTCGCCGACAGAGGCACCGACATGAGTGTTTTCAGTTCACGTGCTCGTGGAGAAGATCAACCTTCAACTTGCAGAGTCGCCGGCAGAGGCAGCGGTGGAGTTGGTTCCGACCCACGAGATCTTAAGATCAAAAGACTTTGTAAACGAGTCTGCGATCTTGAAACGCAACAAAAGATCAAACGACTCCGACAACGAGTCCGCGATCTAGAGTTACAACGAGTGATGCGCGTTAAGGAAACCGAATCAGGAACAATCGTCCGAGACGATGTGAACGAGGAAGAGGAGTATCCTTTTAGCCATCCCCACCCTCGATTCCTTGAACCAATCTATAAAGACGATGACGAGCCTAGTTACGATGACGACGGGATTATACCCGACGTGGAAGACTGTTTGCGGATACAAAAATTTCTTGGCTGGATTACCATTCAAGAGGACGAACCAGTAGAAGAAAAAGAAGATAAAAGTCATGAAAATATAAAGGTTCGTTCAGTTATATCCAATTACTTTTTACAAATAGTTGATAAACAAGAAGCAATTAATCTATATAAACATATTGGACGAGTAAAATCCTTCGTCACTTTCTATCCGTGGGTGCGACTTAATCTGGATCACTTGATTGTTGGAGACATAAGTGAGAAAAGATCAATCATGTCTTCATGCACATGGAAGGAACATGAAAGTCTAGAAACATCGGCACAATATGGTTCAAGAATTTTGAGATATCCTAAAAGGGGTTATTTTTGGAAAGGGGTCAAGTTATTTATGGTATGGATGTTTTGGCTAGAGATTGTATCCGTTTTAAACAAGCGTTGACTTCTTTGACGTTTTCAAAACTTGAGGACGAGTCTTTTTCGAAGAGGGGGAGAAGGAGAATGATCTCGAAGGACCAGGTAATCCAATAGATCCAGGACCTGCCCATCAGAATTCTATTTTCTTATAGACGGCTGAGACGACACGAGAAGACAAAGTCGAACAGTCGGTCGTAACAACATTGAACAGCAACCACGAAGATATTTCGTTTGATCCTGGTGGGTTGTCATCCGTTGTTAAAACTCGAGGACGAGTTTTTTCGAAGACGGGGAGAATGATACGGATCCAGATGATCCGTACCCGAACCTGCAACCACATCTTTATTTTATTAGTTTATTATTTTTAATAGTTTTCTTTTGAGTTATTATTTTTAATAATTTCCTTTTGAGTTTTATCTTGTTTTTCAAGTTTCTCTTTATCTATTTAAGAGCATTGTAATTCATTTTAAGGGAGTTGATTTTTATTGAATATTGAACGTTTGTTCATGAACTTCGAGTTCGATTTCGAGACTTTGAAATTATATTGTTCTTGAGCCATTTGATCGCTTCCATTCTGCATCAGAGTAGCTCACGAGTGGCTCGGCTCGTCTGCACCCATTGGGTATTGAGCAAACCCACGAGTATCGAGTATACCCATACGTTTGTTAAAAACGCTCTTTTTATATAACCAATGGGGTTCATGAAAGTTTCGTTCCGCCTATATACGCTCCACTATGCTATTAAAATTCTTTGGGGTCGCCTGACCCCGACCATCAAAAGGTAGCTCCGGCCTTGAGTCTCTATGGTTTAGACAAAGTAATATAAATGAGTTCTTCGATGGGGGCATCTATAGTGATGTGGCCCATCACATCAGAGTGGGTTAGTGTCGTTGGCGTGCGGCCACGGGTGTACTATGTGACAGGAGGTTCCCTGTTAAGTTGAAAAGAATATTCTATAAGGTTGTTGTTAGACCGCCAATGCTTTATGGCTCTAAAGACTCAGGTGTATAAGTTGGAAGTGGCTGAAATGAGGATGTTGAGGTGGATGTGTGGCCACACACAGCTGGACAAAATTAGAAATGAGGTCTTTTGGGAGAGATGTGTGGTGAAGAGTATCTCAGATAAGATACGTGAGGGGAGATCACGATGGTTTGGACAAACCAAGAGGAGGCAGTTGAGGACGCCAGTTTGCTCGGTTGATAACATCATGGTCGAAGGGAGGAGAGGGAGATGTGGACCTAAGCTGACGCGGATGGAGCGTACGAGGCTTGATTTGCTAGACTTGCACCTCTCCGAGGATACAGTCGATAATAGATTATTGTGAAGACGTAGGATTAAGATTAAAGAATCTTAGGAAATTCCAATGTATTTTTATTTATTTATCCACTTATATATTTTATTTAGTTATATTATCATGTATTTTATTTATCTATTTCCGTGTATTCACACATTTTTATTTGTTTATTTATTTACTAGGTTAGTAACCTGTGTACTACACGGGCTGAATATAGATTTATAGTCTTAGATAAATACAAAGAAAAAAATAATGATCAAGAAATTTGAAAATTATGATTGAAATAAAATTCTCATAATATATTAAATAAAAATATAATACATTTAAAATTTTTATTATGTTTGACAAGTTGTTGATTATTCCACAAAAATACTAAAATTATTGAATAATTAATCAAATCTACATTAGTTTTATCAAAATTTTAAAATAAAAATTTAGATTTGACAAAATTGGTAATTATGTTAATTGATGATTTACTAAATTGGTAATTCAATATGAGCTTGACATATGACGTGTTGATGTGGACTCTTTATAAATGAGACAAATGACACAATTTTAATTGCTTTATTAGGATTAACATAAGATAAGATAAGGTTTATCTTTATTATTATTCTTATTATTTTATTTATTTTTATTTTATTTTAACCGTTTTTTTCCTTTTTCCTCGCTGATGCTTTTTGCTTGTCTTTCGGTGTTGAGGGTCGTCCTGGAAACAACCTCTTTATTCTTCGGGGTAGAGGTAATGTTTGTCTATATCCAACCCTTTCGAGACCCTACTAATAGTAGTTAATATATACTAATATTAGTTAATAGTTAATACTATTAGTGAGAGTTTACTAGGTATGGTTGTTGTTGTTGATTATGTTTTTGATGGTATTAATATAGGTTTAATATTATTTTCATTCAAGCCCCTGAACTTGTAAAATATGTATATTTGAGCCTACACTCCAAGTTCCCCCAGTCTAGAGGGAAAGGGGAAAAATCGTGCAAAAATGGGGGAGCATGTGGAAGCAGACAACGCAGAAGCTATCATCACAAGGATCGAGCACAAATCACGCAAGATCGAGAGTTTACTCAAACAGTCAGATTACTACAACCCTAATTTCATATCCGATTTCAATTTTCTTCAATAAATCAAAACCCTAATTGCCAGTCGAGTAATTGATCAGGTACAAACCGGTAGAAGCTCTCAAAACTGCTCTCGAAGGATCTCCGCCCAAGACCAGAGACGAACGATGCAAGGTTTGATGATCTACCTCTTATTACGAGAATCGTTTGGTTAAATTTCATGAATCTTCGTATTTAATTGCTGTTTCGATTGGTATAACTGAAATCGCTCTATTGAATTTGGTTCCTGGTTCGTTCGAATCCAATTTGGTGAAATCTGGTTTAATATGGATCCAAATAGGAGTTATTTTGACTTTCTTTGGCTTGAAAGTCAAAATTGAATGGGGGTTTGATTGGGGAAGTTGACTCAACTGAGCAGTGAAGATATATGCTGTAAATTTAACGAACCTTTCTTGATTGTTCATCAAGCTGTTCATGTTCGATAAAGTTGTGATTTTGACTAAATGAGAGTTATTTTGACTTTTTCCCCTTAAAGTCAAGATTGATATGGGAATTTAATTGGGAAAACCGATTCAACCGGGTACTGAATATATATGTTACAAATGAGATGAACTTCTCTTGATTGACTTTCTGGCTTGTTTGTAGTCTGCAAATTGGATCGTGGTGCACAGGGCGTTAATGGCTATAAAAGATGTGGATCTAATGTTCTCCTCTTTGGACCCTGAGTACTATGATATTCTCATGAAGTTAGTCCCTCGTTTCTTCTTTTTTACCGTTCTATAGAACCATCCTTTCATTTGTAAACTTTGTATAGTTTACAAAATGAGAACTTGGTTTAAAAAGGCACGAGACCCTCCCAGGCGCAGGCCTCACGTATGTTAGGTGTTAGGTGTTGCTCTATGTACAACCAAATAAGCTTCATGTATAACCAGAAGCTACAACCCTCTCATCTCTTTTACATACCAGCCTTTTTATCAAGTAAACAATTGATAATTTCTTCATCGCTTTTATTGTTTTTATATATTATCATCATCTACATTCCCTCTACATACCCCACCTCAAGGCCCTGTGGCATTTTCCAGACTGCCTAAGACTTTAGGTGTGCCTTTTAAAACCAAGAATGAAAAATGTAAAAAGTTGAATTGAAATGAAGTCTTGCACTTGAGATCTGAGGTTGTGTTTCCATAACTTGACAGGTATTTATATAGAGGATTGTCTACAGGCGATCGTCCCAACCTGCGATCAATGCCTGCGGATTCATGAAAAGCTTACACAGAGAGCTGGTCTTGGATGCATTCTTCGAGCACTCAGTGATACTGTAAATACGGTTTAAAATTTTCAATTCCCATGCTTATAAACCGGGTTATATGTGAAATAGATCATGTTTCTTTTCATTCTACTTATACCCATTTCTCCTTGTAGCCCAAGTTATCATAGTTTATGTTAGCGGTTTTCAACACGGATCTTAGAAATATTATGGGTATCTTTCAATATGTTTGAAAAAATCAACATATTTGAAAGAAAATCAAATGTCAAATTTTATGTCCGTCATCATTGGGACATGATATTTCCTAAAATGCTATGTTGCTTTCAATTGTTTATGGCTGTGATAATAGACTGCGAGCAGAAACTTTTCTTGACTCTGATTCTCTTTTTCGTTGTTGTGTGATAATACTTCTCTTTAATGGACCACACTAATTTGAGTCTTTTTTGGCTTGAGTGTTAGATTTGAATCTTAGACATAGTTCATTTTTCCAATAGCCATTGATACGGATCCGGATGATCCGTATTCGATTCCCATTCACGACCCAGGGAATCCGAACCCCATTGGGTTTCTTGGTTCATAATCTGTCTTTTATATTTGAACTTTATTTTATTATTATTGGGTTTCCTAGTTTGTTTATGTTTTCTCTTAATATTTTGTCTAATTAAAGACTTCATTGTAATCGTTATAGGGGACTTGAATTATTATTAAAGTTTTTTTGAACGTTTTGTTCTTGATTCTCCGGTTGGCCGGATTTATCACAACCGTCGACGGTTCTTGGTTGGCCAAGGTCGTTGCCGATAGGTTTAGCCTAGGTTATCTTCACCTGCTTATACGAATCCGTATCAGCCATGTCATGATGTATAATTTAGGATGGCAATCTCGGGCCTCGGCAGGTTGATGTGTTGAGTTTCCAGACATACCCGTGTAACCCTTTTTTTCTAAATCAATCAAATCGGTTGATGGGCTGTAAGCATGTTGTAATTATGTTGCAGTCCGGTTGATGGGTTAACGGGTCATAAATTGTTTGCAGCTGACCTTATAAAATGTCTATTCTAATTGTAAACGGGTTGATGGGTCAAAGGATTCTCTTCAAGGGCGTTTCATGTTACCTTCTCATTTCAAAGGATGGTTTTCAAAAGGCTCAAAGCTAGTCTTCTTGACAGCAGGTTTGTTTCTTTAGTTGATGAGAATGGAACTAAGACAGATCTCAAGTGGGATAATGTTCAGGACTCGTTTTTAAGGAATGGATGTTACTTTTCTGACTTCAATGCACTCGAAAAGGGTATTGATATTTTGTTGCGTGTGTTAACGTGACAATTTACTTTGTTTACGACTAGTTTTTCGCGCTTCTTATGTTCTTTTAAATTCGGTCGGACACATATAGCAGTGAGAATAGTTGTTGAACGCCCCTCAAAACGCAAGAGACTGACGATTAATATGAAGACGTTCGATTAAAATAACGTATAACTAATAAATATCATCCTCAAGGGCTAGTTTGCAATTGAATAAAAATAATAATTTTCTATTATGTAGATACTATCATAATCAATTTATTCCAACTTTTTACATCAAATTCTCTCTACAAACATATATTTATTTACTATTTACTATATAGTATGTAACAATGTTGAGTGCAAGTGAAGCTAGTGGTAATTTATTGTCCTGCGTGGCGTGCCACCTATTGGTCCATGTGGTTCTCGTGTGTATCTTTAATAATTTTATCTAAACGCAACATATTTTGCATACTAGGTGGTGGTGTAAAGAGTAAAGTCGTGTAACATTAACTCTAGGTCATAGGTTTGATACTTTGAGCATTTGGCTTCTAATTTTAGCGTCTTACACAATCTTTATTTTTGTATTTTCATTTTTGTTACGCTGTGCTTTACCACTACAAATCTTTTGTACCAACGTTATCTCCGTGTTAACGAGCAAATAGTAAATCTAGTTTAAGTACAAAAGTGAATAGAAATCATTTCAGCCTGAAATAGAGTAGCCTGAAATGGAGTAGACTGAAAAATTGCGTTGGTATGAGCATGGATCAATGCATCTAGGGAGTTTGTTGGGCAATCATCAAGAGATTTTTGAATCCGCATTGCTTTACAATAGGCGTGAACAATATTCGGCGAGTGACTAAATATTGTCTAAATGGCGTAATAAGGTGAAAATTATCAAAGTTTGACAATATTTGTAGCAACCTACAAAATATTCAAAATTAGTAGAATAACTGATTAATCTTACTCTACAACTTTATCCATTCATTAGTAGTTTACAATATCTACCATCATCAACCAAACCATAGGTAATAAATAGCCCACCTATCACCAACTTACTCAAACGATACCACCATTAACATGGTGAGTCTCTAGCTTCTCACACCCCAACTGACGGCGGAATTTATCGGGGCATGAGGATTGTCCAAATGCTCATGACAACTATTCAAGTTGCAATATATTTAAACATGCCCCTTTTATTTATTCATTTTAGAACATCTTACAAACATTATTATACATAACAAAACAACATAAAACTGATTTAAGTCTTTATCTAGGTCCGACATCCTAGTATGATAACAGAATAGCTCAGACACGGTTTTCTGCAACATGTATAAGATAAAGTGTCAACTACGAAAGTAGTTGGTGATTTCGTAGTTGGTGAGTAAACATTGGTTTTGTGTATATCATTAATTATGAAACATGCGATCAATGTGTTAAGTGAACATTCATAGAGTATGATAAACAAGTATAGAAAATAGAGTAAATAAGATGAGCGTATCAAACCCTTGACAATTAGGTTTCCAACCGCTCATTGAAAATACGTTTCAATTTACCAGGTGGGTTGTCATACCAATAGATCTATTATTGTTACCCGGCTCGGTATGTTAATGAGTACGCTTTGAGTTTGAGTTTGAGCACAACCACATCGATAGTCGAAACAAGTTCAACACACCTAGAACACGCATAACGAGCATAGAGTTCACATATATTTTTAGAGAATTATATATGGAGTTTGAGTTTGAGATAGAGATACATGTTACACCCCAAAGTATTAAAAGAGAAAGGGCTATGAATACTCACTACTGAAATTATCATTTGAAGGAATCACCCTCCTAATAATAACAAGAGTTTATATCGCATCATATCCCATAATGTCACACCCCAATCAACGGCGGAATACATCGGGGCACGATGATTGTCCAGTTGCACATAACATATTGAAGGTTGTGATATTCTTAATTAACGCATTTCATTCAATCAAATAATATAATAATCTACCATCATATACAATACTA
Organism: Deinandra increscens subsp. villosa; assembly: GCA_039602395.1. Classification (NCBI taxonomy): domain Eukaryota; kingdom Viridiplantae; phylum Streptophyta; class Magnoliopsida; order Asterales; family Asteraceae; genus Deinandra; species Deinandra increscens. Next base: position 97,195,441 of record JBCNJP010000017.1, on the reverse strand, counting down.
ATAACACATTATCTCGTTATGATTAAGTCTCACTAAGTCCGCATGCATCCTAAGCTGTCATCACCGTGAAGTCATCATCTTGCAACAAAACCTACAACATGTACAAAATAAAGGTCAACTACGAATAGTTGGTGAGTAAACATAGGTTTGATATACTATGATAGATCAAACATGCGATTCACGAGTGATATGATATTCTGATATGATAAACAAGCATTGATATAGAACACATAATATGGCGTAATCCAACCCTTGGCAAATAAGGCTTCCAATCACCCAACGCCAGTTACCAACCAAGTTAGGTGGGCTGCCAAACCAATAGATCTATTATTGTAACCTCGACCTTTTTAGTGTTAATGATTACGCCTTGAAATTGAAATTGAAATTGAAATTGACATTGACATTGACATTGAAATAGATCCCATCACAACAATAATAATCCACACAAGTTTAACATACTAGAACACACATAACAATCATAGAGTCCGCATGGAATTTGAAAGTAATGAAATAGATATTTGAGATTGATACGGTGTACATGTTGCACCCCAAATGATAAAAGAAAAGAGGCTATGAATACTCATCTGGGATGGAGGCACTGACGGATAATGATACAAACTAATGAGATAGCTAGACCCCGAGGATAACCTTGACAACTAGAGGATGATAGAGAATAAGTGAATAAGTGCTTTCAATTTATGACACATATTGATACAATCGACACGACAAACGTTGGTGATGGTGATACATATGCTTAGGAGGGTCAATCCTAGGCTAGAGACGCAAACATAATATCCTAGAGTTATACACATTCATCATGAATGTCAATTTAGGTCAACAACATAGCTATGTCACAACGTGCACAATCTTTCATACCATTTTAACATGAGAAACCTAGATCTATCATCGGAATACATGCGTGTCATAGATCAATTCTTGATTATGCGTCACATAGATCTACTAATAACAAACATGCATGGCATAGATCTAACCCTAAGTCGACATAAAAGATGTAATCTTGATCGTGAATCACATAGATCTAGCAATATTCAACATGCATGACATAGATCTAACCCTAATTCGACATAAAGATGCAATCTTGATCATGAATCACATAGATCTAGCAATATTCAACATGCATGCCATAGATCTAACCCTAATCTAACATAAAGTTACAATCTTGATCATGAATCACACACATCTAACAATATACCACATGCATGACATAGATCTAACCCTAATCTAGCATAAAGTTACATTCTTGATCATGAATCACATAGATCTAACAATATTCCACATGCAAGACATAGATCTAGCCTGATCTAGCATAAAAATGCAATCTTGATCATCAATCACATAGATCTAGGCTTAATCTTCATGCATAACATAGATCTAGCCTTAAACTATCATAAAGTTGCAATCTTTGATCAAATAAACCATGGATCTATCATCATACATCATGTATGGCATTAATCTAACCTAATTACATGATAAAGCTCAGATCTTGACAAGTAATTTCAAAGGGCTGCAAGAAACTTACCGAAAATAGAAAAGAAGGGATGAAACGGGGTGAAAGAAGCTTGGATACTTGATGATTTGGCTCCAAAATGAAGATGTGAAGATGAACATATGAAGAATAGCCCTTATCAGCCGTTTGGGAGGTGGAGGATAAGAGGAGTGAGGAGCATGGGGCTTAGTGGGGTATTTATAAGAGAAAAATTAGGGTTTGCTGAAAAGCCAGCTCTAGGCGTATCGCCTAGAGCATGGGTGTGCTCTAAGCGATACGCTTAGAGCTCCCTTGAAAGTTATCTAGCCCGATTCCTCATTTTGCGTGCTCGTTTTGTCGTTTTTTGATGTTTAGAGTCCCGTTTCCACCCAATTCATCATTCCATCTTGTTCACAAATTTAATCCACTCAAAACAAATATAAATACGTCACATAACTCATAACGATGTACAAATTAGGTCAAATTACATATTTTGATCGGTTTTGGCGTACGTATCGATTTTGGGCAATTCACCAACGATTTGTGATCCGATCAACTGTGTGATGACTCGAGACATAATAACTAACCATAAGACCTCTAATTAAGCCTAATTTTACATATGGTACACAAATTCGAGATTCCCGGTAAACGACGAATCGCATACTAAAATTGCGTAAAAGCCACATATTTGCTTTGTTTTTTATTCAAGGAATCCAATTTGAATTCAATTGATTTAAATTAAGTATTTCATTTAGAATAACCATTATAAGTCATTTAAAAACATTATTTGGGTTATAAATGCCCGAAAATTCCACGGTTCCTAATAATTCGTAAATCGTTCAAACACCGGGTTCAAAACGGGCCGGGTTTTATAATCGGAAAAACGCAGTTGTTACACATAATAATAAAAAGAGGGGTATGAATACTCACTTGATATGAAGATTGGAAACGAGAGATAACGCCGAATTACGACAGATTAAATAACTCTGAGGTTATCCTCATAAATCAAATAAGCTATATAAATAGGAGAAATCATAATGGACTAAGTTCTAAGTATTCGAGGAGTTTTAAGAAAGATTATGTTTGATTGAGTTGAAATTACTGTTTTACTCTTTATAGGTAAATTAGATTTTTGTGATAATATGAAGATGCGAATTCCTATAGGTAAACGCTCACTCTGGGATCGCCTAGTGATATATGTCAGGTCTCACTTGGGATTTATGCGACACCCCCTATTTTCCAGAAACCCTAGTGTACAGGCCCCTACATTTCCAGTCCGCATGAATTTCGAGGTATTCGAATAACTCGGTATATTAATATTTTATTATTATTATTAGAGTTAATTACGGATTGCGTCCTGTGGTTTGCTAATTTGTTTCGAATGAGTCCAAACGTCCCTGGCCCCCAACTCTGTTAACTCAACCGTTAACTGCCCTCACATGTGCCAGCCATATGAGGGTATTTTTGTCATTTCCACTCTCACCTAATTAAATAAGACTTAAAAAAAAACTCGATTATAAAACTAAACCCTAGCTTTCATTCTCGTCACTTTCATCAGTTCAACAACACCTGCAGTCTCTCTCTTCTCTCACGTTCACGTTCCAATCGATGACCAAGAAGATGGTGACCTGCAAAACGTGTGGCTTTGCAACAATCATACGTACCTCCTCCACGAATGCCAATCCAGGATGGCGCTTCCATTGCTGTGCTAGACCAGTAAGCAATTTCTGATTTTTAGAAACTATTTCCTAATTTTTTGTTAAATTTTCAATTTTATGGTTAACAGGGTTCCAAATGTTGGTTTGTAAGTTGGGTAGATCCTCCTGTTTCTGAGAGAGCACTTGAAATCCTACACAATTACCAAGAGGATTGCAAAAAATTGGAGCATCAAGTTAAGAATCTGAAGTTTGTTTTGGTTCTAAAGTTTGTTTTGGTTCTCTTGAATGCCTTGGCCAAGATTTGGATCTGCAAGCTAATTCTAATTTTACATTCATTAGTGACAGAGAAATTTTTTTGCAATCCTCTTGGTAGTTGTGTAGGATTTCAAGTGCTCTCTCAGAAACAGGAGGATCTATTCATCTGACAAACCCACATTTGGAACTCTGTTAACCATAAAATAGAAAATTTAACAAAAATTTAAGAAATTAGTTTCTAAAAATCGGTAATTGCTTACTGGTCTAGCACAATAATGGAAGCACCGCCCTGGAATGGCAGTCGTGGAGGAGGTACGTATGATTGTTGCAAAGCCACACGTTTTGCAGGTCACCATCTTCTTGGTCATCGATTGGAACGAGAGCGTGAGAGAAGAAAGAGACTGCATGTGTTGTTGAACTGATGAAAGTGACGAGATGAAGGCTAGGGTTTGGTTTTATAATCGAGTTATTTTAAGTCTTATTTAATTAGGTGAGAGTGGAAATGATAAAAATGCCCTCACATGACTGGCACATGTGAGGGCAGTTAACAGTTGAGTTAACAAAGTTGGGGGCCAGGGATGCAATTCGCAGTGATTTACAAACCACAGGCTTCGCAATGAAAATTTTAAAACGTTTGGACTCATTCCAAAGAAATTAGCAAACCACAGGGACGCAATCCGTAATTAACTCTTATTATTATTTTACTTTTGAATCATATATATATATATATATATATATATATATATATATATATATATATATATATATATAGGGAAAGTATAGAATGAAAACCCACTTGAGTTGTGAAATCTTTGAAAACTCATCTAATGGTTGTTAGCCTATCCACCTCACTCCAATTTATCTTTAGCAAAAGGGTAAGATTGTATTTTCATATTTCTTCCATCAATTATGACTTTTGTGTTCTCAATGTCCCATCCCATCATTTTTTCTTCCTAGATAACCCCTCTCCATATTTTTCTTTTCTTCACTTTTTATTTACCCTTATCCTTTAATTCTTCTTCTTCTTCATATCAAGAACACCCATTAACTCCATTAATGCACTTCAAGAAACCTAAAAAATTCAAAAAATGCAACATCCGAATTTAATGTCATCTCCTCAACCTCAGTTTCCTCACAATCTGAAAGACCATTTGCAATGTACGGAATCATCCAATGATTTTAATATCAATAATAGACAATCTTATGAAGGTATGTTAGGAGTTTTTTCTTTTTAACCTTCATTTTTCTGAATTTTTTTCCCCCCAACAGTTTTATATGTACTTACATATGTTTTATTCAGAAGCTTTGGATGGAGATCCTAATATTCAAGACAATGTCAACAATGAGGGTTCTTCATCTAGTAATGTTGTCATGTTTGAACAAACTGAAGCATTTTCTTGTTTCATAACTCCCAACGGATCCAAGATTTATTACCCTCATGTTTCATATCTCCCAACGTATATGAAATGATGAACTTGTTTTCTTCCTAGGTCACGAGATTTTGTGTCAAATATGAAGATGCTTATCAAGAACTCAAGAACAATTAGTTATTATATATTTTTGTTAGATTTTATATATTTTTGTTATGTTGTCATATATTTTTTATTATTTTTTAAATGTTATTGTATGTTTACTTATAAGTTAATAAAATATATTTGTTATTTTTTTAGTATATCTGTCTAGATAATTTACATATGTATAATGCTGTGACCATAATGTTTAATAGCACTAATATTTTTTTTACATATGTTAAATCTCCATATATTATTAAATTTACATAAGTAAATTACTTGTGCTACATACGTAAATTAGACGAAAATCTACGTATGTAATTTACTTCGATGTACATATGTAAATTACTTGAATTTACATATGTTACATGTTTGTGATGTTTATGTATATGAACTGATTAGTTTTTTTTAATTTACATATGTAAATAACTTGAATTACATTACTTGAATTTATATATGTAAATTAATTGAATTTACATATGTAAATTACTTAAATTTACATATGTAACATGTTATGATGTTTACGTATATGAACTCGTGAACTTGTTTTCTTCGTAGGTTACAAGATATTTTGTCAAAGATGAAGATGATTATCAACAATTCAAGAACAGTTAGCTTTTACATATTTTTGTTAGGTTGTTATATTTTTTTGTTATTTTTTAAATGTTATTGCAATGCTTACTTATAATTTCATAAAATATATTTATTATTTTTTGGTATATGTGTCTCCATTATATGTATGCATCTTATCAGTTCTTTCTTTATTGGTTAGTGTTAAGTCTAGTTTTAGCATGTTATATATATCATTATATATTTAAATTTACAAATGTAAACTTGCATTACATATGTAAATTTACATTTGTATAATGTTACATCTCATTATATATTTAAATGTAGATATGTAACTTGCTTTACACATGTAATTTACTTGGATTTACATATGTAAGTTACTTGAATTTACATATGTAACATGTTGTGATGTTTACGTATATAAACGGATTAACTCTTTTCTTGAACTTACATATGTAAATTACTTGAATTACATATGTAAATTACTTGAATTTGCATATGTAAATTACTTGAATTCACATATGTAATATACTATGATGTTTACGTATATGAACTGATAAACTTGTTTTCTTCGTAGGTTACGAAATTTTGTGTCATATATGAAGATGATCATTAAGAACTAAAAAACAATTAGTTTTTATATATTTTTGTTAGTTTGTCATATATATTTGTTATGTTGTTATATTTTTATTATTTTTTAAATGTTTTTGCAATGGTTACTTTTATGTCAATAAAATATATTTGTTATTTTTTGGTATACCTGTCTAGATAAATTACATATGTATAATGTTGTGAGCATAATGTTTAATAACACTAATACTTCTTTTTACATATGTTAAATCTCCATTTATTATTAAATTAACATCTGTAAATGACTTGTGCTACATACGTAAACTTAGACGAAAATCTACCTATGTAAATTACTTGGATTTACATAAGTAGTTTACTTGAATTTACATATGTAACATGTTGTGATGTTTACGTATATGAACTGATTTTTTTATTCAATTTACATATGTAAATTACTTGAATTTACATATGTAACATGCTGTGATGTTTACGTATCTGAACTGATGAACTTGTTTTCTTCGTAGGTTACGAGATTTTGTGTCAAATATGAAAATGATTATCAAGAACTCAAAAATAGTTAACTTTTATATACTTTTGTTAGATTTTATATATTTTTGTTAGGTTGTTAAAAAAAAATTTTGATTATTTTTTTTTTAATGTTGTTGTAATTGTAATTGTATTTACACGATAATAAAATATATTTGTTAATTTTTTTTGTAAATATGTTTAGATAATTTACATATGTATAATGCTCTGAGCATAATGTCTAATAGCACTAATATTTTGTTTTTCATATGTACATTTCGTATCTTAGAAACTAAAAAGTTTGAATTTAAAAAAGTTGGAGATATAGTAATAATTAATATCTTGCAAGTTGAAAAATTTTTAGAGGGAAAGAGATTTGTGTCATGTTTGATATCTTGGGAGTTGAAAAAGTTGGAGAGAGAAATTCAATCATTATATTGGTAGTTGAAAAGGTGGAGAGAGAAATGGTAGTTAAGATTATTATCTTGCCCTTTTGCTCTTTTATTCAATTTAAATAAATGGAAAATAAATAAATAAAGAAGTGGATTGATCTCATCCATCCATTGCCAAGATCAATGACCCATATAGAGTTTTCAAGGTTTTCACAACTCAAGAGGGTTTTCATTATATCCATTCCCTATATATATATATATATATATATATATATATATATATATAAACATGTTTTGGTTTTAGAAAGTTATATTACAAGCCTTCCGACTTGTGATATATTGCATTATTGTTTTTCAGAAACCCTAATTTGACATAATTCTTAAGTAAATATTTATTATATAAAACAAATTTAGGGCTTCTATTTATAAATATTTATAATATGATATTATGATATACTTTAAAAGATGAGACCTCAATTTAATTCCAAATGCTCAATTTGACAAAACAATGTTAAGAAAACCTTAATTTTGATTCGATTCATAAACCCATACCAATCATTTTCCAATCATAAATTAGTTTAGAGCTTTCTTAAAACATATTATTTCATGCTTTTATGCAAAAATTCAGGTTTCAATTCATTACAGATTTTTCAAATTAAGCAAAACATATCTAAGAACCCTAATTTTAGGTCATTTCTAGAACTCTAATCAAACGATTATATGAACCGGAATTGATTGAGAGGTTTTGATCTACATACCTAATAACGTAGGACTGCAGAAGATGGGGTCTTGAAAGCACCTGAGTTGATCGAATTTGAGCAGAGAAGTTAGAAGGAGATTTTAGGGTTTTCTAGGACTTGTTTCATGAAATCAGTAGCCAAAAACGATGTATTGAACGAGTACTTATAGGAGTAAGGGTCGCATGGATGTAAGGACACGTCCTATGGTGATTAATCGAGCAAAATTGACACATAGGAGATTGAATTCGACGCCCAAAACGATAACTACGAACTTTCGGCTGATCTGGGTGCGGGCGTACCACCCAGATTTGAATTAGAAACCTTAGCGTACCGCCCAGCCGCTATATTTACAGAATTTCAATATTAACATTTTAGGTCCCTACAGTGCAGTTTTGTGCATAATAACCCCTAAACTTTCATAATTTACCATTTTGAACCCTAAAACTTGATAAGATTCATGATTAATTGGTTTCTAAACTTGGGTGATAAAATAATTTTGATAAATCACGAGACTTTTGGTTAACACCGAAATTGCATGAAAACTGTAATTTTGCTATTTTTGTTTTAAACCTCGAACTTTTGCGAAACCTCACTTGTATTTACTCGTGTGCATGACTAGTATTGCCCACAGGCATCATACATGTTTAGAATGATCAATTTTTATGGTTTTACATAAATAACAAAAACGATCGAGTTAAAGATTCAAGTTGCAATAAATTGATACATCGAATGTTACAAATATTGTGATTAAAGAGTTTAATCATATAATAAGTGAAATAACAATATCAAATGAGAAATGATTCTTTATTGTTTATCAAACATGATTGAAAATGGGTCGGGTGTTTACAAACGGATTGACCGAAGTGTCACATAGCTCACAAGAGCCTTCCCCCCTGATCAGTTTATGATCATAATCACACATCTGATCAATCGTTTTAGCTTTTATCTCAACACTTTCTCATCTTTGATTCAGTTACAGTCTCTTATGATATTTCAACTCTACTATTTAGATTGCAACAAATTATAATCATGAATAAGGTAATAAGAACACTGTTTTAATCAGGATAATGAATGCGACTGACTATAAAATGCAAGTTAGGTTACTCACGTTTGTCACAAGTGCTTTTACACCTTGACTTGTATAACCCCAACCTTTGACTCCGCGAGCCAATCCTTCATTAGACCCTCATGCAGGTTAAAAACCAAAACATAGAGCTATCCTGCACTTCCACAAACCTTGCTTTACCTGAATTCAACTTGTACACCTGAAAGTTAGCATACAATGTTACAGACCAAACAGGAGAACTCAACCCAAAAGACTAGTCTAATGGGTGAGAGAGCCTATTTGGCGTATAAACCCCACATCAGTTGCCCACACACAATTCAAGATCATTATTTATCCAACCTCTTAAGATCGAGGTTTTCATTAACCAAGTTCATCCTTCAATAAGCATACACGTATTATAAACAGATAATTTATCACGTAACCATAACAATTTATCAACTTCTAAAAGTTGCGTAACATGGATGAACTCCACTTTCATCATTTTCCTTTTTAACCATACAAATACAAGGTTATAAAATACCGAGTATTGCTAAACCACACAAATCCAATTTACATGATAATTCTAGTGACTCAAAGCCTAACTAGATACATGTTCAGAACCACACAACCTATTAGCAATATACTCCACCTTTCGACATAATGTCCCATTATTTCTAACCACATGAGATATGATTATCAACTTTTCACGAGTTATTTCATTCGTAGTAAAAGAACAAAATTTAACAAGTTTCATCATCGTTTACTTAATCTCAACTTAAAACTAGAATCCATAAAATTTCATAACCAAACTAACACGTGAAAAACGTTGTTATACATTAGCCAACTAGTACATCACACACATAGTAATTAGTATAGTTGAAATTCATCTAATTTCATCACCACCCACATTCCAAGCCCCAATTGAACTTGACCTCATGTTATTCAAAAGTAAACAAGATCATGGAAATGGTGTTAGTCCATAACTAGTGTGTTTACCGTCTCCCATTATAATACCATACGATATACATACATACATACATATATATATATATATATATATAATTTACTTCTAATTCAACCAAATTCATAGGTTTAAGCCATGAATTACATGAACCCTAACCATTTTATTAACATGCAAGCCACTTTCCACTTCAAAAGCACATTCAATCATAATAATTCAACCAATAAGGGTATCTAAACCTAAAACCGAGTTTAGCATCCATCTAATTGCGTGTTAACTTCAGTTTACAAGAACATATCCCAATCTTTTGGTTTTATTGTGACATATGAAATGAAAACTCACAAAAAAGAGATAGAAATCGGATGTAAATGCTAGCTTCCAGTAGCCACAACCCCAAAATCGAGATTCCAGGGTTCGATTTCACCCCTCCACGAGTCCACCAGATCAACGACAGGGAGTAGGAGTCGTAGAACTCCCTGACCGACCTCTTCGACCTCTCCCCCTTTCTTCCGGTGTTTGCGATTTCCAGCCCTAGCCCCCCCCCCCCGCCGAGTTCTATATTATTATTTTTTAATTAATTTTCAATTTCAGCACTCTAGTCCCCATAGTTTACTTAATTTTAAAGTTAGGGACAAATTTAATGTATCTTCTAATTAACAACTTAGTCCCTTAACTTTTAAGTTAAGGAAACCGCATTAATATTTCTTTTGCCAACATTTTCTTTCAAAACTTTACATCAAAAGTTTAATCTAGTATTTATTTAAATACTATCTCCACATAATTAATCATTTCGAGGAAAAATATAATAAAAAGTTATATTTTAATTCCACTAGAAACTCGGGGTGTACTTTGTCAATTTTCCACAACCCGGGCCAACTCGGTCCCCCTCGGGAAAAGTCAGTCAAACTCAAAAAAGTTCGGTCAAACTCGTCAACGAGTTGGGTTTGACTTCAAGAAATCAGACAAAACAAGTAATAAAAATATATATCTTTTTGAGAGTAAAAAAAAACTCGGGAAAATTGGTTAAACTTGCCTAAAAATCAACTAGTGAGTGTTTTTAAACCCTTTTACTAGTTTAGTCATTTTATTAATGTATTTTAGACATGTATTCTACTAATTTATTGATGTTCACATGTTTTGTTATGAATATTAATAAACTTATGAAATTTGACATACATATTAAAAAAATATTTTCTTTATAGTTAAACTATAGGTTGAAAAGTCAGAGATGAATGCCTCGTTGTATGTTATGTGTACTAGGACAGAACCCGTATGTTATACGGGTTGAATCATTAATATATATATATATATATATATATATAATTGATAATTTATACATACTCTTCTTATTACCAGAATAACGTATTACATTAAATTAAATAAAAAGTTAAAAGTTATAATCCATAATATGGTATTGGTGGACTTATTATCTTATCAGAAGAATACATTTAGGGCATGTCTCTACTCGTATATTTGGAAAATGCAAGATAAACATGGCCATGTTTAAAAAACAATCAAACCCTCAATAACGATTAACATGAATTATGAATTGACGAACTTGAGACTTTAAGTCTGTATAGAAAGTTAGATGAGTATAAAGTTTATCAAAATTATAGCGAAAACATTCTAATTGTTGAGTATAAAATCTAAATTATAATCAAAAGATTATAATGTTATCAATAAAAAAATGTTATGTTGATATACATTAGAAAACTTACGTTGTATTAGTCGCAATGTCTAAAATTTTCACATTTGATGAACATGGCTCATTTGATATGGTAGGAAAAACTATTTAATATTGAATATTGTGAACATGATTTTTGTCGCTTATGAATTTCTCTATAAATAGTATCACCAACAAGGCAACTAAATAAGTGTTTATTGGTATTTTATAAGTTTACAAATATTTTAAAAAATGAAAATAATAATAGTTTAAAATTTTTATTTTAATAAAAATAAGATGTAAATCAATATATGATTGTCATAATTCCATAAATATATATAGATAAAAATATATATCATGATTATAAAATAGGATATAATTTATAAAAAAAGAAATAATTTATTAGGGAGTAGATTTGGAAGGGAAAACTTTTGTGAGAATAAATCTAGTGTTGACATGTGTCAACAAATGTAATTGTTTATTAGAGTAGGAAGATTAATGATTATTTTTTTTTCACTTTTTAATTATTAAATAAAGAATTGATGCGACAAAATTGTTTGATGTTAAAAAAAAAACTAAAACCCGTGAAATTTAATACTGTCAGGACCGATTTCACATCAAGAATCTCGATGTTGAGCAAGAACGAAGATTAGATGAGGAGACGGGATGATGAGAATCTAAGAACATCTATAACAAAAATGATAAATCAAACGATTCATTGATTATTACTGATTAATTACAACAAACCGAATGATTACAAACTCGTCATAGGAAATCCACGGTCACATTGGGTTGAGCTGAAACCCAATGTGAGACTCTCTCTCTTTAGAAATGATAGCTCACATCACTCAAGATCATTCTTATTTTTTCTTATTACAAATGAAGCTATCCCTTCCTATTTATAGAGAGCCCGTGTGCTCACTAGCCCACTGACTAGCAAGACACAAATAAAATGAGCAAATTACAAATAAACAACTAAAGTAAATTATTAATTAAATCAAAGTTGATTTAATTAATATGAAGCTTGACTCGCTCGAGCCGATCTTCCGTTGACTTTTACGTTGACCGTTGACTCGAACAGTTGACTTTTCAAGAAAACGTCATCGGTCCAAACTTACAAGCCTCGATCATCACAACCCGCGTCTCTGAATCATTTCACAATGGATTCTTCAACCGAATTATTCGAGAATAGATTTGATGGAGTCAGTCACACTTATTTTTAGTTCCAACAATTCCCCCTTGACTGACGCTGTCAAATCTGTCATACTGGTGAAGAACCGCTCTGTCGTACATCTTCAAAGAATAATTGATAAACCGGAATCTTTCTGTTGTAAAGATTCCCCTTTGAATAAGCTTCTTCTGTTCTTGTTTCTCCAGTTCAGAGCCAAGTGCTGCAGCTCACTCGGTTCACACGGTAGGGTACAATACTAAGAATGCTGAACATCGGAGTCAAAATCGCAACAAACCGACTTAGATAAACCAATCAATCACTGAAAATGCTCCAACTTCTGATAATCGACCTGATAATCCAGTTCTATTATTATTCCCCCTTTTCTCTAGATCCATCTGAAAGCATCCGATGCGGAAGCGGAAAAACAGATGCAGAGAGTGGAACCGTTCCGCTCAGTTCCATTGGGAAAATGGTAATAAAATCCTAAAATCGGACAGTCTTGCGAGAAACCGGAAGCCGGAAGCCGGATACTGACAGTTGTGAATGATCCATAAATACTGTACTTTTTCCGTGTGACTGGGTTGGATGCAAAAATAATGTTCGATTCGAGTGACGGGTGAAAAACGTCACGATAAACGTCACTCTAATCGAGAAAATATGCCAAATTGGTGAAAATCTGAGATCCCAAGCGTAAGAAAATTATTCATAAACGGAGTCTTCGTAATTTTGGGCGAAGAAAATCGAGCTTGGAAAAATATTCTGTGAAGATTTCTGAGTGCAATTTCGAATATATCTGAGAAAACCGTTAATTTTATTCAAGTAACGGGTCTTCCGTTAGAGATTTAATGGAATATTCCAATATTTAAATGAGATTCCAGTTAAATCGGTTAGATGACATCGGCACTGCATCAGCTAAACAACTTGGAGTGAGACATAACGAAAAAGTCGCATACTTAACCGAAAAAACGAACTAGTCCGTCAATGGTCGTTAGCTAACGTGGTCTTGACGTCAACAAAAACTAGAAACCCGGTCGAAATATGGCGGAATAAATCCATGACCAATAAAAAAATTTCAACAATTCCGTTGAGACGTTATCTCATTAGTCTCATTGAAGACTAAAAAAATTTGCCGTATTTAACGAATTAATGCTGAAAATTTATTAGTGGAAATAAACCCCATAAAAGAACCATGATCCTTGTCAAATAAATCAAGACCAATCAGGATAGAGGATTCATGTGATCCAACGACAAGGAATGAGCTGATCCAAGGGCTGAGATCAGAATCTGTGTGAGGGGTGATATGCCAATCACTGGGCGAGCACATCCCTTAGGGCAATGGTTATTTATGAAGGTGGGACCCAGGCGCTGACCAATTCAGCCACTCACATATGAACAATGATAAGCATTCGACGTCTCCTTGGAGACAGCAGGGCCCACCTGCTTTCCTTCTCGCCAATCACGAAGCAACATCACAAAAAGAAAAAAAGAATAAACAACAGATGATCTACGCTTATTTTTCATGCAGGGCCCACGCGAATTATTACTCAGCCAGTCTCACGCGCCTTGTCTAAGCATCTGGGCCCAATTGAACATTCTCCACCAATCACGTGGCTACAACACAAAAGAGCTGTCTGGCGTTGACCGAGAGGAGAGAGAAGATAATTCTCCTCTGACCAGTACGGCGCTGCCACATCATCGCAGGTTATCTTCAACCTCCTGAAAACCCTAATTGATCGGAGAGCTGACCGAAAAAAACGAACTACACCGGAAAATCGCGAAAACCTCATAACTCCCATGATACTCGACCATTTTTGTCGAATTTTATACCGTTGGATTCGTCATTCGATGCTCTATCATCCAGAATGAACAAAAACATATGAAAGTTACTTGAACGAAAACCCAGATGTCGAGATAAGTTGAGATTGCCAAACTTATTTGAGGTCGCCAAGGGCTATACGAGGTCGCCAAGGCTCCTTCGAGATCGCCAAGGCCATGGGTGAGATCGCCAGGACTTATTGAGATCACTAAAGGGTATTCACGAGATCGCCAAGAGTAAGCCGAAGTCGCCAAGAACATCTTCAACAAACCCAGAAAATTTTATGAACACTTGAATAACAGTAGGAAACCCAGAACTTCGTGATCGATTTTGAACTACCAAAACATAAGGAAAATACAGATCCATGAACGATAAATGAAGCCTAGCATTCGACGAAATCATTCTAGCCACAAACAACTCGAATCGCAGCTTCAAACGTCCCGAATCAGCCTCGAAATCTGGAAATCTATCAAGAACACAAAGAACACCTAGTAAACACCGTTAAGTGTGTGTTTTTCCAGATCTGTCAAATCTGATGCGATTCAAGCGAAACCGATGCTTCCAATGGACCCGGAACGCATTTTTCATCAAGATTCATACTTTATTTCATCCAAAACCACTAAGTATAGCACCAAAAACTTAGAATCAAAGCCCAAAATCTTCAAAAATACCCAAATCTGGGAAAACTCTAACAACTTTGTTTTTTTCAGCTTAGATCTCGTATTTTTTTACAGATTTGAACATATGGAGCATGAAATCACTTCCAAATAAACCCAATAACATGATTACATCATCTGATTCATCCAGAAATCATCAAACAACTCCAAAAAATGCAGAAAAATAAGATTATTCATCTCCTAAGTGGTTTTCAAATCTGCACTTCATTCAAGCTCAAAATCAAGATTTTACTTCAAGAATCTCGATGTTGAGCAAGAACGAAGATTAGATGAGGAGACAGGATGATGAGAATCTAAGAACACCTATAACAAAAATGATAAATCAAACAGCTGTCCAAAAGCCTATTCTAGGTTATTATCATGTTGCTATTTATACTGGAGAGAACACCTGATGTAACAGCACTGATTACAAGAGAATGTTATTGAAGTTAGTGAATTTTATCTCATTAGACTGACGAGATCGCCAAGAAAACACATGAGATCGCCAAGAACACTTGGTGAGGTTGCCAACCTTGGTGAGGTCGCTAAGAACACTTGTCCAGATCGCCAAGTGTAAATCCCAAGTCGCCAAGACTTCCTGGTGAGGCCGCCAAGCTTGGTGAGGTCACCAAGCTTGGTGAGGTCACCAAGACCTTGGTGAGGTCACCAAGATTCTTGGTGAGGACGCCAAGATTCTTGGTGAGGTCGCCAAGACCCTTAGTGAGGTCGCCAAGAGTCACTTGAAATCACCAAGTACTCTCATAAAACGTCAAGAATCATTATTGAACCATTTAGGGTTGTTATTATTAAGATACATTCAATTATTAACATCAGCCAAGTAAATTGTCATGAAATGACACAAAATATGGATCCAGTCTTTCATATCACATTAGAAATGTACAAGGGCAAATTCCTCAATATCAATGATCAACACAAGTTATGACATTACATATGAATCATACAAAACATTAAATACTTGAATAATCATCATAAACATCAAGAGAATTGTCCAAGTACAAAATACAAGTTAAAGTGAAAGATTTACAATTTGAGCACAAATACTAAGGATGCTATGTTTGAGTTGCCACCAACCCTATA
This sequence comes from Deinandra increscens subsp. villosa, assembly GCA_039602395.1. Lineage (NCBI taxonomy): Eukaryota > Viridiplantae > Streptophyta > Magnoliopsida > Asterales > Asteraceae > Deinandra > Deinandra increscens. The sequence continues at coordinate 97,179,324 of JBCNJP010000017.1, read as the reverse complement.
AAAATCTTAAAAGTTCTCCCTTTGGTGGTAATACAAACATAGATAAAAAACTGACGACTATCTGAGTTGTCCAAGCAGCTTTAGCAAGAACCTCCAGTATTTAAGGGCAAGATTCCTGTATCGATCATCTAAGTAGATAATCTGTGCCTTGTACAGTATCCAAAGGTCTTCTCGTGCGAACTTCTTCAAGTCAGAATAGTGCCATATCTCTAACATCCTTTCACGACCACGAGAGAGGTAGCAAATCCCGCGACCACCCATGACCCAGTCTTTCAAGGTACTCAGGCTTTTTGTCATCATCTTCCTGGCAGCAATGCACTCCCAGCACCACCACCTTAGAAACAAACCGAAGTAGTTTGCATCCACTATCTCGTATGGCCTAAGCCTTCGAGGGATGGTGTCCAGGCGACTGTAAAATAACCATTTAAGGTAACTTCTATGTAACAGTCTCAGTTTAATTGCAGCGAAGAGCCTTATTGTATCGCCGTCTTCCTTTTCAATGACCAACTTATGAGTGTCCCCACTGTAATACCAACATCTTATTGGGTTGCTTTTCTGATCTCCCTTTATTTTCTTTGTAATCAAATCCTTGCTGATACTCTTGTACATGACCTTATGTGGGACCACAACTCTCTGCCTTCTGAAAGTTCTGTACTTCTTTTTCTCTGTTTGAGGGGGCGAGTTGAACTAACGTTGTAGATGGCTTTTATCTGTTATCGCCACCTAAGTTGTTTCAACTCCCAAGAGAACAGATTTAGGAGGTCTCTTATCTTGGCAAAGAATTGTACAAATCTATTTCTGCGTTTGACAGTAAATGCATTAAACTCGTGATCATATTTCCATCCAAGGATTTTCATCCCATCATCGGATTCGACGTTAGGTAGCATATCTTTGAGCTTTTTATCAGTGAACAGCACCAAGGCTTTCCGATACGGTGCCATTTCCTTCCAGTCGTCAACCAAGGTAGGGGCTTCCTTCCTTCGGTGTTCCTCTACCCTTATTGCTTCTCGTTCGTCTTGCTGATGCTTGACCTTCTTATTCTTTTCAATTATGTGGTTTTTGACCATTTTCCGTAGACCAGGTAGCTGCTTTCTGCTATAGCTTTTGCGAGCATATCCCCTCTGTTCTAGAAAGTCCTGCAAGTCTCATTTGGTCATTCGGTTAACGCCAAGTGTAGCTGTAGTGGGACTGGGCGGAGGTGAAACATGATCAAATATGTCTGGAGGTGGAGGCATATACTTGCATGCATCTCTCGGATCTTTTCCCGCAGATTGTCGTTGAATTGCACATATTCAAACTTCTTATCAGTATCAGCAAAGGGATTTGCTCGAGGATCAATAAGCTTATCTGCAAGTTTGTAGTTGTAGAGATGTTTCTCCATATCTTGATTGTCAGTGTACAGTTCAACTAGCGGTGCGTGCATCCGTGAGAGTCATCAACTAGGATAGGGGAATCCCACGAGAGATGAGCTCTCTGACATATATTGCAATTTCTGATGTGTCAGACGGATCAACATTATCTCCAGCTAAGTTGGGGATTATTCTTATCCTAGGTTCTCCCTCATCTGTGTTTTGATCATTCGGCTCAAAGTGTTATGATCCAGGGCCAATTTTCGTTTAAGGACGGTTGGATTCTATCAACTCTTTGATAGCCTCTTGTCTAGAAATTTCATCCAGCGTCCTCTCAAGAATTATTTCTTCCTTAGCAGCTCTGATAGCTTCTTCCTTCTTTTTTTTTCTTTTCAATTTCCCGTTTGTAAACCTCTTCAGGAGTCAGTTTCCTTTTACCTTTGTCAGGTCTACCAGAAGGACCAGCTTCTTGTGATGAGGCCGAATTATTTGTAGCTTAACCACCACTTGCACTTGTTATTGGATGAATTTGAACAGTTTCATTAGCAGCACCAGTGGTGGTTTCAGTAGATTCTGGCACTAAAGGTTGGGTTTAAACTCCTTGATTTACTTATTCTTCTTCTGAATGATGAACTGGTGAAGGGATTGATGTCATGTTAACATCATCTACAATTTGAGGCTCACTTTCCACAGGCTCAGATCTCGGAGGAGTTGGAGATACAATCTCAACTAGTTCGTCTTTGATCTCATAAATGATCTCCTCGTCATACTCAGCGTAAGTTGTGAATTCCAAGTTTATGAAGTTTGTAGCACTAGAGTCATAAATAAGATTATTCAGACGTTCAGCCAAACTTATATCATTGAAGATATCATCTGGAATCATGCTGAGAGGCTGGATCTCCAATACTTATCTGGCTTCAACAGTTTCTTCAGTAACAACTACTATGCTTCGGCTGCTAGGATCAGTAGCAAGGGTGTTTGCATAAAAATCGTGAAACGCGTTTCTTCCGAGATCTAAGAACTCACTATCAACATGCAAGTGTTTTAGTTGTTCGGAAATCTCAGATATAGCAGTTGCAGGCATAACAATGCTTATTGGCTGTTGTACTGGAGGAGCCAACTGGAGTTGCAATGAAATTTCAGGAATGACAGGAGGTACATCTGGTTCACCCATGGTTAAAGCAAGGATCTCTCCTGAAGATGATTGGTTTGCTTCAAGTGCAACAATTAAGAATCTTAGAAGTTTGAGATTCTCAGGAGGTGGCACCAAGCTTATTACTGATTGATATATTTTATCTTCCTCTTAAGCCATAGGAAATATCAACTTCAGATTCGGAAGATTCATTGTCATCTGATGGGAAATCAGCTAGATGAGTGTCATCTACATCTTGTTCTATGACAATGGTAAGAGTTTTTGCTTTAAAAGCTTTGCCGGATTGACTTAGACTTGGCTCTTTATTTTGTTGAATGTTTTCGGCAGAGGGACGCTGTTCTAACATCTGATCATCACCTTGGTTACCACTTTCACTTCCACCCACATCATCATCATTATTAGCTCTGACAGTTTGATTATTTTGGAGAGCTTCAGCCAACAGCCTCTTGAGTCTTTCAATTTCTTCTGCTTGCTCTTTTATTTTCTCATTTGCTTTAAGAAGCTTTTGATCCTGTGATTTGATCTTGTCATTTGCTTCTTTAAGCTCAATAGCGACCGACGAGTTGGAGATTTCAAGATTTTGCTCCAAAGCCAACTCTTGATGGACCAAAGAGGTATCTGCCCCAGGTGCAATTAATTGAGCAGAAGCAATTGACATTGGCTGAGACTCAAATTGGATGGCCGGATCTAGGCTTGTGATGTTGATGTCTGCTGTTGCATCAATATCCTAAATGGTTGCAGCAACAGTGGTGATGGGAGAAGATAGAACTCTTTGTTGCTTAGTGTTGACTGGTTCAGGCTGTACTGGTGTTTGCACATCAGCAGCAATTCCAGTTCCAAAGACAAGCCCTCTTCTTATTTCAAGTTTCTTTCTTTCTTGAGCGTACTTAGATCTTGACTCTCTTCTGTAGTTAGGATTAACATGACCCTCAAGCATAAATGAGGCTGAATCTGGTTCAGGTGAATCAGATTTTGAGGAGCTTGATGAAATGTCATCCTGTGTTTGTCTTGACTTTATTTTCTTATGTTTCTTATTACTTGATACCTCAGGTTGTTCACTAACTTGGGTTGGTTCTCTTGTTTTTATTTTCTTCTTTTTGCGACCCTTTGCATCAGAACTAGTAGAGTCAGAACCTAATTCTGATCTAGGTTGGAATCTTGACCCTGATTCAGGTTTGGATACATGTGTATTTGAATTATTTTCATCATTATTTCCAGATGCATCACCTTCACTACCAGACTCTTCATTTTTATCTCCTGATTTGTCTGATTCAGATGCATATTTGGCTAAAGCTCTGTATTCAGGTTCTGAATGCATAAGGTCATCATGAATTAAAGAATTGATTGGATGACCATCTTGGAGATTTGCTGCATTATTATCAGGTCTAGCAGCATTGGCATCTGCCATTTCAGCATCAACTTCATCATTTCTTTGATCTTCATCCATATCATCATCAACATCAATTCCCTCAATCATGTTTGGGAAAAATGGAACTTCGGGTCCATTATACTGGCCAATCTGGTAACGTGTGTAAGAACCTGGCATCATCCTCCTAGGAACCAAGTATGGTTCAGTCTTCTGCAAGTTCGGATAGTATTGATCAAGCATGGCTTGTATGAATCTGGGATACATCAGAAATTTCTCAGATTTTCTAGTGGGATGAAGGTTGTAGTCCATCCATTCAATTATTTTCCTGGAGAGGTTGAAACCAGCACCGGATGCTAAACCATGTAGTGCCCAAGCTGTTTCTTCCACGAAGTCATCAGTCCCAGACTTTCTTGGAGCGAAAGCTGAAATGATGAAAGTGATGATACACTTCCAGTTATCTGGGAATAACGTCTTCTTTATCTTCTCGTTTGAATTTACAGAAAGATTTCCTTGATATCCCATTATAAGGATCGTGTCTTGCCACCCTTCTTTTGGAAAAGAAACAGGGCAAAGTGCATCATTCAATTGTAGCACTTCTCGGACTTTTTCTTCATTTATTTCAACATACAACCCTTGAATCCTTGATCTGATAGATTTGGAACCATTGTCAGCAACGAATATGTTGGCGTTGATCAAAAAGTCATTTATTATACCCGAGCTAATGACAGGCTCCAACCGGATACTAGTGATCCAGTTTGAGTTTTCTAGGATTCTGAAAGCTTGTACATATTGTCCGGCATCAGTCCAGCTTCTGTTGATTTCACAAAATTGATTGTGTGATTTTGAGAAATCCAGAGGGGCATTGGCTGCTCTTTCCTGTTTGGGAGCCATCTGCACATAAGAAATAACATGATTACATCAAATTTGACAAGTCAAATGAATGTCATGTCACACTAAATTCGTGATAGTGACAGAGCTTTTCAAATTAACCTACAAAGATATAAAAGAAATTTACTCAAGGCATAGGCTCAAATTTCTTCAAAATTTAATCAGTTTAGTTCAACAGAGTACGTCAGTGAATATGACCCAAATTCCAACAATTTCCCTTAAAGTAGTAGTTTTATTGATAAGTTGACTTTGGTGAAGAACTAAGTGTGTTTTGATTCAAGAAAAACTTGTTTGTGTTTTATTTTTGTGAAAAACTTAAGTAATATCAAATTGTGGTAGAGTTTGAGAAATTTTGACAAAACTTCACTTAATTGAGTGGACTTTAGATAAAAGTAAAAAATTTGACCCAAAAGACTCAATACACTCACGAAGGAATCAAGAAGTGATTCCCCCTAAACTAATGTTTTCAACAATTTGAATTATTTATTTTGAGCTCAAACAGTATACTTGAATCATATTTTCTCAATTCAGCATGAATTAAGCAGTTTGAGACACTTACTAATACATATACTCTATTTAACTACTTGTACATGAGCAATATGAAAATTTTTACTCAAGCATATACAAGATGTCAAATGATGAATCAGAGTACATGCATGAAGTTCTGACACGCTTAACAACACAACCAAAGTCAATTAAGTCAAGTAAGGAACAAGAAGCATTCAATTTCAGATATGAGCCTCAACAGTTCATAACCTAACCATTTATGTAGAATAAAAGATAATGACTCATAAGATAATGACTAAAGTGCAAGTCATTTCATTCACTCAAGTAGAGTTGTAAACCTTACACAGAATTGCAGAAATTTAGCATGCTAAGTCCTATTTCATGAGACTTATTGAATTATTGCATAAAAATCAAGTAGGACAATCCACCTGAATGGACAGAAGTCAAATATCCAATAATTTATTTGGGATCAGAAGACATACCTCAAAGGAGATCTAATGTTTGCTAAGATCTAATTGAGAAATTTCTAGAAATCAACAGGTTCAAAGCTTGATCCTCTTTGTGATTAATCATGAACAGATTAGAAATTTGACTAAAGTTATTCAAGCTGATTGATAGAGTTTAATGAATTGCCCCTATGTAGCTCAATAATTGTATGTCAGAAGTTGCCAAGGATTCATGAAACATACCTCTTTGATTATCTATTTTGAGCTAAGATCAGTGTAAGAGACAAGAAGATCTTGTAGTGTTTCTGGACAGAATCTGTTATTAAATCAGACAAAATTTGTTAAACAATTGACTGGAAACCACACACAACCTAAATAGAGTCAGATTCATTAAACATAAGTGAATTTCACAAGATTTGACTTAAAAAGTCAACCATGCAAGCATTTATCAATAACTATGTCAAGACTAGTCAAACATTGCAGATTTAACCTATATTGAGTTCAAAACTATGTTAGACAAGTTAAAGTCCACAACTTGACTTATGTTTATCAATTTAAGTTGCATATCCAATGAAGTTCAATTGAAGGAATAAATCTAACAAAATGGTCAAAAGTAGCCTCTATGTTGTCAAATTGGTCAATTTTATTATTTAGCAACACAAAAGCAACAAATATTACTATTTCATGTCAAGGTTTCCCTTCCTCTAGTTTTTTGAGTCAAATGACTCTTATTTGAATGAGTTTAGGACATTTAAGGTCCAATTTTGGTCATTCGGATAAAATTTAAGAAAAATTCACCATTTGAACCAAAAGATGAGATTTACATCCAAGTTTATCTCATTTAGAACTTAAATTGTCCACTAAACTCATTATTTTATTTTTTCTTTTCAAAAATTTAAAATTTTGACATGGATTGTTCCAAAATTCAATTTATTTCAATAACGGGTCAAACTAAAACAGAGTCCAGTTTAACTTCCAATTTTGAAGCATATAAGACCCGGATTGCATTTAGAAACATCCTAATGCAACACATAGGTGTTTTGGAGCATCCATAATCAAATCATCTCATTCACAGTTCAGAATTCTAACAAATTGAGAGATTAACAGTGAATTATTCCAAACAAGGCTTCAAGATCAAATTCAACCTACATAGCATAGAACAAGCAATAGGTTTCAATCAATCAACAAGTTTGTATCACAGTTAACATTTTCAAGCTTGTTTTGATTCCAAACAAACACACATTTGTAAACCCCAGCTCTCAATTTTGATAAATAGTTATGGCCCCCGTTCTTGATTAACAATACGAAGTGAGATTCAAGAACTTATAAATGAAATCTATTCACTTATACTCGTTTCAATCACTACGAATCATCCGAACCTAATAATTTTCTTATTGTGATACCAAGAACGCATAATTAACCACCGTAACCTACTCCTGTTCATGGTCGGATCAAAGTTCATAATCGGATGAAGGATATGGATTCAATTACCTGTAAGATCTCGCAATTGAAATTAGAGACTGTAGGTAAGAGCCAAAATATGTGTAATCAACAACAAATTTCGAAAGATAAGAACCCAAACAGAAATGAGAAAGCCTTAGGCCTTAAGAACTTCAACTGAACCTAAACACCTCCAAACAACCCTAATCAAAAGTGAAATCAAAACTGTGAATGTGAGAAGGGTGTGCGAGCCAACCATAGCTTCAATCACTAATTGAGATGAAGATTGGAGACGGAATAGATGTCGGAGGAGAGTGGATTTGGTCCGCCGGTGGTTCGCCGAGAGAGGGAGGGATCGGGTTGTGTGTTTTTTGAATGAGAAACATAAAAATGAACCTCCTCTTGTTTTTTAAGTAGGCGAGATCGTAAACGACTTAGGGTTTTTATTTGAACGAGATAGCCAAACAAACAGATAATAGGCGAAGTCGCCAAGCTCAAATCTCGGCCTGTATGAGATCGCCAAAGGTAACCCGAGAGTAAGACAAGATCGCCAAGGGTTATTTGGTTGAGGCGAGATCGCTAAGAGACATTTAGGCGAGATCGCCAAGTGGAAACTTCTTTTAAGTCAGATAGCGAGATCGCCAAAGGTTAAGTGGGAGGCAAAATCGCCAAGGCTAAATCCTCTCAACCCCGAGATCGCCAAGTGCAGGAACTTGGTGTACCTAGTATTTTATGTGAGGTCGCCAACAGCAACAGGAAAAAAACATTTTTTTTTAAAATTTTGACCGCAAGTTAACTTATGAAGATTTTTTTGATTTATGATCAATTTTCAACCAAAATGAGAACACCCGTAGCAAAAACACTGAAAATTCTCAGTTGCAAACTCAGTGAGTTGCAAAAACCTAGATGAACTCATTAAGGGCAATTTGGGAATTATAGATTTTTCTAAGTGCATAACCATATTAAAAACACCATTTTGACTCAGAAAATATAAAAATTCACACACTTGACCAAAAACCTTATTGAATCTGATTAACTTGAGTCAGGCAGCCCAAACTTACCAAAACGGTTGATTTTTACTTAAAAACTGCAAATGGACCTCAAATTTGACTAATTTCACCCAAACTTGATGTTTTTAAGCATAAAGCACCCAAATTCACGTTTTATAACAAATTTGGTTATATCAAAGCATAGTGCTTTCATTGCACCGTTAAAGCCTTATTTTCTGGCAGTATCTAGTTATTTGCTTAAATTTTGCATATTTTTGCTTGGAAATGGTTGGACTATGTTAGGAATCAAACCGGTCAGTTACGTGATCACAGACACTTACAAATCAAATCACCTCACAGATTCAGTAACCTAAGTCAGATTGTCGGTATTGTTATCCACTTAAGCTCAAGCAGGCAATTTTCAGCAAAGTTACTGTGATGTCTTTTATCATGTTTTAGCTCGGTTTAATGAAAATTGTGTTTGACCTTTTATTCCACTAAGTCAACAGTCATCCTAGCTTTGTCTATTTAGCACTTCATACATGCACAACACACCAATGGAATTACTTCCCCCAATTTCTTTAGAAGTAAGTACTGATTAAAAAAATGGATGCATATTTTTGATTCGCATGAACACAAGGTCAAAGTTTCCTTAGCAGATGTGTCACAGAATATTTTCAATGATAATGATGAGACGCGTGAACACAAGGTTAGAGTTTCCTCAGCAGATGTGTCACGTTCAATGGATGGATGTGAGATATTTCTCACTTATTGATGGATGTGTGAAAATTCACACTTATTGATGGTTGTGTGATTAATCACACTTATTGGTGGATGTGTGATGAATCACACTTATTAAATGGTTTGAAATCAGCACTTTCCGCAAAAGAAATACTCGAGTGTGTTGGTTGAGTTACTTAGCTCAGACTTAAGCAAATTTAAAGGATTTTACCAATTGTATTGACTTAAAGTCCACAATTTCATGGTTTTAAGTGTTTAATCACAGGACTTGCCTAATTCTTATTTTGCTGAGCCTACCGACACATCGAATGATATAATTACTGATTGATTGGTTCATATCCTATGGTCAGATCACTAGACCAGAATTATATCATTTTCTATATAGTTTGCCCAACCAAAACCAAAATTTTCTAGTTTTCTTTTTCAAAGATTATTTCATCATTGCAGAATTACAAAGACTTTGTGCTTAGACTCAAGTGCCCATCAAGTGCCTTTACAAAAGTTGTTGGGAATCACTCGATTCTAATTTACATGATTTTTATTTATTTTTGCAAATTTTTGTATTTTTTCTCCAATTTTCCAATTATTTATTGCAGCATCACTAGAAATTCAAAATTTTGAGTTTTCATCAGGTATTCAACAAGTGTCTTCACAAAAGTTGTTTGAAATGACCCGATTCTATTTTTAGTGATTTTTATTAATTTTTCAATTTTTTTTTTGGGATTTTATCTTATTTTCAACCGAGAGTCGGTTTAGGCTTGACCAACTGACACAATGGACTCAAAATAAAATAAAATAAAATAAAATAAATTTTTTTGTTTTTCCTGAGATTTGATTGACACTTGTTGAAGTTTTATTTACGGTCAAGAGAGGATAACCAAAAACTTAACAAGACTCAAAATAACAAGAGTTAAAATTTTGAGTTTTCAAATAAATTTAAAGATAAAATATTTTTGGTTATTCATTTTAAAAAATTATTGCAAGGCAAGAAGTCTAACAAAGACAATACCTCTAAAACTTCACAACCTAAGACTAAAGCACTATTCTAAAAGGAACCTAAAGATCAGCTTACTCAAAGTTAATCATTCCTACTAATTGTACTAGGAAGTTAAACCTAGAAACATCAAATCCCTTGGTGAAGAGATCTGCAAGTTGATTTTCAGAGGAAACATGAACTAAGGTAATAAGCTTCTTCTCATGACAGTCCCTAATAAATTGATGCCTAATCTCTATGTGTTTGGTCTTAGAGTGCTAAACATGGTTCTTAACAATAAACATGGCAGCAGTATTATCAATGTTAATAGGGGTGGACATGAAATTCAAACTTTAGTCCAGAAGCTGATTCTGGATCCAGAGAACTTGAGAACAGCAAGAGGCAGCAACAATGTATTCCGCTTTGACAGGCGAGGTAGATACCGTTGACTGTTTCTTGCATTGCCACGAAACCAATCGATTCCCCAAGAATTGAGCTCCGCCGGTAGTTGACTTCCGATCCATGTTGTAATCCCTGTAATCACTATCCGAGAAACCCCTTAGATCAAAAATCTCGTCCTTGGGATACTACAGCCCTCTCTTTGGATTGGACTTCAGGTATCGGAAGATTCGTTTCACGGTCGTCAAGTGTGACTGTTTCGGTTTGGATTGAAATCTCGAGCATAGACACACGACAAACATTATGTCGGGGCGGCTGGCTGTCAGGTACATGAGGGACCCGATCATTGATCTATAAGAGTGTTCATCAACACATTCACCTTCAAGATCTGCATGGAGCTTGACACGAGTCTCAACAGGAGTGGAATAGCCTTTAGAGACGTGAAATCCAAACTTTTTCAGCATTTCCTTCACATACTTTCCCTGACTGATTAGAATGCCTTCATTATTCTATTTCACCTCAATCCCTAGGAAAAATGTGAGTTCCCCCATTGAACTCATTTCAAAGCGTTTTTCCATCAGACATTTGAACTCATGACAAAGAGTTTTATTTGTTGAACCGAAGATGATGTCATCCACATACACTTGAACTAGTAGCATATCATCACCCACATGCCATATAAACAATGTCTGATCAATCACCCCTCGCTTGTAGCCATTTTCCAACAGATAGGTAGACAGGGTTTCATACCACTTCCTTGGTGCCTGATGGAGTCCATAAAGGGCTCTTTTTAGTTTGTATGCCTTATTTGGAAATGAAGGATTTACAAACCCTGGAGGTTGATCAACGTACACCTCTTCGTCTAGTTCACCGTACAGGAAGGCAGTTTTCACGTCAAGTTGATGGACCGTTATGTTCTTTGACGCGGCATACGCCAAGAAAATCCTGATGGCTTCAAGACGAGCTACCGGGGCATAGACCTCATCATAGTCCAGCCCATCTATCTGCATGTAACCCTTGACCACAAGTCTTGCTTTATATCTTATTATTATTCCTCTGTCATCCTTTTTATTCTTGAAGATCCACTTGACTGGAATAGGCTTCACGCCAGGAGGAGTGTCTACAAGTTGCCACACATCCAAAAGTTTGAATTGAAGCAACTCAGCCTGCATGGCCTCTATCCAGTTGTCGTCTTTCATAGCAGCAGCTACAGAAGTAGGTTCTTCTTGAGAGATGAAGTAGGAAAACAAGCAAGTGTTTATTGTTCCCGATTGACTTCTGGTTACTCTCTTATCAAGTGGACCAATAATGTTTGAGACGGGATGTTTCTTATGAATTCCACTCTCTTCAATAGCTGGAACTGGAATATTTGAGTCTAAAGATCCCATCTGCACATCATTGCCTGGAGTATCACCAGATTCATTCACATTTGTGTCTTCTGAGTCTGAATTATTATTGAGGAGTTCATTCTCAGGTTGATTTTCTGAAATTTCTTGATTTTGTTGATTTTCTTGATTTGGCACAATTCCCTGAACGACTTCTTCGGTTATTTGGCTTTCATCAGTAGTGACAACTGGAATAGTGGTAGATGAGTTGGGAACATCTGTTGATTCATTTCTCCAGGTAAAATCAGGTAGATCATCTGAGTAGATGGAATCCAATATTGATGATGTAATTGGAGCAGAACTCTCGGGTACATAAGCATCCACATTATTGACACCTTCTTGCATGTTACCAGAATCACCTGAAATCACAGAATCACCAAATTTAAAAGAAGAAGAGAAATTCTCCAAATCATACATTTCCTCTAAGTCAGGCTCTCTAGAATTATGGGTGTGCTCGTTAAAGTTAACGTTGCATGACTCCATAATCACCTGAGTTCTTTTGTTGTACACCCAATATGCCGCAGAGGTCATCGGGTATCCAACAAAATAGGCTTCATCCGCCCGAGGGGCAAACTTAGCTAACTGCTCAGACTGAATCAATACAGTACAAGGACATCCAAAGGGATTTAAGCGCTTTAACACCGGATTTTGTTTCGAAAACAGCTCAAAGGATGTCTTGTTGGCATGTTTGACGAAAAGAGTTCGGTTCAGGACATAGCAAGCAGTATTGACTGCTTCGGCCCAAAAAGACAATATAAGGTTAGAATCAGCGAGCATCGTCCGAGCACACTCGATTATTGTGCGGTTCTTTCTTTCAGCAATCCCATTCTGTTGAGGAGTATAGGGAGAGCTAAATTGGCGAGTGATGCCCTTCTCGTTACAGAACGAGTCGAAGACGTGATTTCTAAACTCCGCCCTGTTGTCAGATCTGATTATTCGAACTTTTTCTCTGCTTGCGTTCTCGATGCGTGTTACAAAATCTTTAAGTGTCACCGAAGTCTCAGACTTCTCCCTTAAGAAAAATACCCAGGAATATCTTGAGTAATCGTCAATGATGACTAGGCAAAAAGACTTTCCCCCTAAGCTCTTGATATTAACAGGCCCAAAGAGATCCAGGTGTAACTGTTGAAGGATTATTGTCGTTCTTCCCGGAGGATTAGGCTTATGAGACACTTTATATTGCTTTCCCTTCGAGCATGCAATGCAGTTATCGATATGCACGAATTCTTTTTCGGGTAGCCCAAATACATGTTTCCCCCTAACCAGGCGGTTCATGTTATGGAAATTAACATGTCCCATCCGCCGATGCCACAAGGTTGAATCTTCCTCTGAAGCTTTAGCTAAAAAGCACGCAATTGAACTCGACAGCTTTGCAGCATTCATGTCCAGTGCGTACATGTTCCCCCCTACGATTAGCCCATAATAAAATCTGATCTTCTGGTACTTTAAAACCAGGTTTCAGAATGAAACATTCTCGATCGTCGAAGAACATTGGAATTTTATTGTCGCATATATGCGAGACGCTAAGCAGATGAAATTGTAGATTTGACACGAGGTTGACCTTTTCAAAAGTGACTTCACCATTCGTTAGGTGACTGGTTCCAATTATTTGACCACCCCTTTTATTTCCTCCAAAGGAAACGGAACCTCCTCCAGATATTAGTTTGACATCATGCAGGAGATCCTTATCACCCGTCATGTGCCTGGAACAACCGCTATCCATGTACCACAAATTTATTGATTTCTTTCGCTGTTCCTGCACAAACAAAGAAAAGATTAGTTCGCAGACGAACCTAGGTCTTTACGAACCTGGTTCATCCTGTTGTTCTTCTTCTTAGGCGGACGAGGAGCAGGAGTGGTAGTTTGTTCAAAAGGTTTTTGTGGATTAGCCAGAGGTGACCATGGAGCACGAGGACGTGAAGTTATTGGAGTTTGACTGCTTGCAGTTACAGGGACCACCGGTTGAAAGTACCCGGTACTTGCACCTAATCTTCGTGGAGCATGAGAGGTCATTCCTCTGAAGAACTGCTGATTTTGGAAATTTGGCATGAACATTTGCTGATTATTCATGTAGTCATATTCTTCACTGTAGTTACCATAAAAACGAGGCCATGGTTGAGTGAAGGGGGGCCTCGTCATTCTTGGTCCATAGGGAGCAACCATTAGAGGATTGTACCCCATGTGTGCTTTTGTCGAGTTGAATGGACAGCCCCGAGCAGCATGACTTGGGTCTCCGCATACAAAACACCCAATAGTGTTTGCAGACCCACTTGTATTCATGGTGGTAGTTGTAACCACCTTATGAACTGGAGAGACCTCTGTTTCAGCAACAGGTGTTTTGTTGTTGTTTTTCTACTTAGAAACTTGACCATTACTTTTATTTCTACCCAAGTTCACGGGTACTTCGGAAACAGGTTCAGCAACATGTGGTTGAGTTACCACAGTCTTCTCAGCAGCAGCAACATTTTCAGTTGAAAGTTCATTCTTCTTACTCTTTGTTGGCTTCTTGACAGATTTTGAAGTGCTCGCGACATTTTGAGAGTTTGATGGTATGGTATTGCAAGACTTGAACATCTTTATTGAAGACATCGGTGTGACTTGAGGTGGGATCATCACAGGTGAAGGAGCCAAGAAAATCACCTTTACCATCAGTGATTGTGACAAAGTGTTGTGTACTAACCTTGGGTTTACCATCACCCAAATCCAGTTTGTCAAGTGCGATAGAAACCAGATCACTTGTAAGATCAGTGTGGCCAGAATCTGAGTTAACAATTTTAGCTTTGGGCTTTTGCTTCTTAGTAGCTTTAGTTCTCTTGGAAAAAAAATTTCCTTTAAACATTACTTGAGATTCACTAAAAAGTGAAGATTGTGATTCGCTAAAAACTGGTGATTGAGATGTTATTTCATTACTGGTTATTAATTTCAAAAACATCAGATTCTGCCTTTTGTCTGACGGTATCCTCAGATATGCCAGTGTTAACTGATTGAAATGAGTTGGAATCAAAATTATTTATTTTAAGTGCACTTTCAAAAGATAGGAGACTCGAGCCACTTTCATAGCCAGACAGTTTGTCTTCCATTTGCTAAATTTCTAACTTGCTAGGAACAGACTCATTATTCAAAAACCTGATGTGGCTTCGGGAGTTTATTTTAGTAAGTTCAGGTATTGGAAAATAATTATGATTGAGAGGATGCTCAACAACAGCATCATCAATTTCCCTGGTTAAACCTAAACCACTTTAAACACGTTTGAAAATGTCCTTAGCCACATCACCTGCCAAGTTAGAGGGGTTGAGTTTCATTAAATCAATAATTTCCCGAGCTTGAACATAGTTCTTGCTCAGGGATGAGTAACGAGTCACTAAATCCTCTAACTGAGTGCGAAGAGCCACTTCAGCATGTTTCATGACCTCAATATCATCTTGCAAGGACTTTATTTTGGCCAGAAAATCCAGTTCCTTAGCTTGCATAGACTTGACAAGACACTCATTAGCTATCGCCTTTTCAACCAACTCTTCATTGTAAAGGCGATACCGAGCAACTTCCTCTACACAGGACTCTGAGCATAATTTGGATTTTACTGTATCGGGAATGAGATCCTTCTGACGGTTTATTGACTTTTGCTCAGCATCAGATTCACCTTTTGAAGCAACATCAGCAGTGTTGGACACAAAAGCAGCATCTTCAGAGATTTCATCCACATCAGCCATCAGTGCAAAGTCGGTGGGATAAAGTGGATCAAAGAACGAGTCTTCCTCAATCTTGGACTCATCAGATGAGTTCACCATTGGTGCATAGTCAACATTTGCTGGCGGTTGAGTATGATTGGACCAAGTGTAGTTTGGATCACTTAGTGACACAAGTGCCTTTTCTGGATTTTCAGCACGCTTACCATTGTTGGAACTAGAACCCTGGTGAGAAGGACCAGCAGGTTGTGGCTTCTGGTATAAATAGTTGCCCTGATTTTGACTCGAATTATTGTTTCTGCCAGACGTCACAGGGATCTGTCTCAGCTTTGGCTTCTTACACTCACGTGCAAAATGACCCAAACCTTGATAGTTGTAGCATTGTGCCTTGGATTTGTCAAAACCAATAGTTGCTCCGGGTTGTGACTAGAACACTTTTCTCCTAGTTTTCTTGAAAATCTTTCTTGTGCGGGCAGCAATCATACCAAGTTGCCACTTGATATCCATTTCTTCAAGGTCATCAGCAGGAATTTGGTCTAAGTCTTCTTGGCACAAAGTCATACTTTCAATACATCCAGACATTTGGGAAGCAAGGCATGCCACAAGAGCATTACACAACTCTTGATCTTTGTCAGTTAATCCTACAACGGACGGTCCTGATTGGTATGTAGCAGGTGTCTGAATCACAGGTGAGACTGGTTGTTGAGAAACGAAGGCAGCTTGACAAACAGGTTGTTGAGTAGGAACTGGATTAGCTTGAACAGAAGAACAGGACCCACAAGCAAAGTAAGGAAATTCAAAGTCAGTCTCATTAGGAGTGATGAAAGCAGCATTAGGGGCAAGCTGAGAAGAACTCTTATTTGTAACCTTCCCCATGAGTGAATTTCCATCTCTTTCAATAGCTGCAATTTCATATCCTCTGACCTTGTCAATAAGATCCATGTAGTCACAAGTGGTTAAATCACTGCTTTCAAGCAGATAGATAACATATGGAGCAAAATCCACGAGGGAGTGACTTCAGAATCTTCTTAGATATTGCTGGCATCTCAGGTCAGATCTGGTTATTATTGCATCTCACAGATAAGTCTGCAGAATTTTGTCACATGAGTCTCAAATGAGTCTCCAGTAGTGTGAGCAAAAGTGTTGAAACGCAGTTTGAGAGAGTCCAGTCTCCTCTCTTTGCTCTCAATATCCCCCTCATACTTCTTCTCAAGTGCAACCCAGATTACATGAGCAGAGGTTGCCTCAGTGAAGTGGAGGGCAATGTCATAAGATAATGCCATTTTGATACACCCGAGAGCACGTTTGTCAACCTTCATTTTATTATGTTCAGAAGGTGAATAGTCCTCAACTTTCTTTATTACACGTCTCTGAGGGTTAGGTGGATCAGCACCAGCCATAGGAACAGGTTCCACATAGAACACCTTAGGACCACACTTCACCGATGTCAATAGGTCATAATCCAGGTAATCGAGGTGACACTGAAACTTTTTTTTCCAGTCATCATAGTTGGCGGCCCCGAGTAGCTTTGGAGGCCTATTATGCCCTTGGAACATTTGATTTCCAGAATTGAACTCAAACATGATGAAACAAGTTGTGTTTCTTTACAAAAAACGCTTAATGGGTCAAACGGGTTAAGATCTCAGAAATTGCTTCAACGGATGCTAAGATTGAGGTTAATTGCTCAAAACCTACAAAACAAACATCATGAAGCTTATTTAGTTTGAATCAATCAATCAACAATCTGAAATTTGAAATTTTCAAAATTTTCAAGACTTAGAAAATTTTCAGCCATGTTCTTGAGCATAATCACTGGATCAAAATCAAATATCATTAAATCAAGGTTTTATTACACCAACAGCTTAGGAATTTGCTTAGGAACACATTTGTTAACTACAACAAACTCCAAAAAACCACTTAATCTATGTGAAATTGGATCAAATAGTGATTCTTATGAAAAACTTCCAAGAACACAATTTTTGCTCTAAAATCTTTAATACTTGATGTTTTTGAATGATTCAAGTTGCTATCATCCCTAAATCACGAGTCTAACATGTATGCATGTTCAATTTTGACTCAAAATCAGTGAAAGATAGACTTTATTTTTCAAAAGAAACGCACAACACGTATGCTCTGTGTTCGCATAAATCTGAAAAATTCAAAAAATTGACCCATTTGTTGTGATTATTGATGAAATCTAAGCATTCCAACAGATTTCTTGTGAAATTTCGTTCAAAATGGTTCAAGGAATCATACAAACAACTAGATTTGATGACTTGAATGAGTGATTCTTCAAGTTTTTGAGAAAAATCTCAAGAACATGAAGAACAATGGCTCTGATACCATTTGTCAAGACCGATTTCACATCAAGAATCTTGATGTTGAGCAAGAACGAAGATTAGATGAGGAGACGGGATGATGAGAATCTAAGATACATCTATAACAAAAATGATAAATCAAACGATTCATTGATTATTACTGATTGATTACAACGAACCGAATGATTACAAACTCGTCATAGGAAATCCACGGTCACATTGGGTTGAGCTGAAACCTAATGTGAGACTCTCTCTCTTTAGAAATGATAGCTCACATCACTCAAGATCATCCTTATTGCTTTCTTACTCACTTAATCTAACAAATGAAGCTATCCCTTCCTATTTATAGAGAGCCCGTGTGCTCACTAGCCCACTGACTAGCAAGACACAAATAAAATGAGCAAATTACAAATAAACAACTAAAGTAAATTATTAATTAAATCAAAGTTGATTTAATTAATATGAAGCTTGACTCGCTCGAACCGATCTTCCGTTGACTTTTACGTTGACCGTTGACTCGAACAGTTGACTTTTCAAGAAAACGTCATCGGTCCAAACTTGCAAGCCTCGATCATCACAACCCGCGTCTCTGAATCATTTCACAATGGAATCTTCAACCGAATTAGTCGAAAATAGATTTGATGACGTCAGTCATACTTATTTTTAGTTTCAAAAATTCTAGACGAACAATAAAACATGATTGCATTATATAATTCTAAATATGACAATGATTGAAATGCCTTTTATTTTTTTATCACTTTTATTTTAAGCTTTTAACTAAACTACATTATATAAACATGTGATTATATTTATTAAAAATGTGAAAATAAAAAGCGCTTTATATGAACATGGTTGGAAGACAATAATAAGTGGTCCTCATCCGAAAAAACAAATCCCACATGACCGGTTATGATTCATATTTTTGACAATTTGGTACATCTATTTAACTTTGCTCCCTCCTTTCTGTTTTTTTCCTAGTACTTAATGATATATATATATTTTTAAAATCAAAACATAATATTTTATATAATTTTATTAAACAAGCAATTAAAAATTCAAAATGGGTTGCTTGATGCACGAGGAATCTTATGCCTTCAGAAAAAAACAGTACATGGGATTTAGTTCCCCATCCGACGTCATAAAATGTGATGGCTTTTACCGCATTATTGCGTGTTGCGACGATGATACCATAACACATAAATAATAACTTAAGAAAACCGACACTTTTCAGTCGAAAACTAATTCTATATCTTTACCATCTTATAATATATTTCTTTTAAATCTTATAATATATTAATTTTAAATGGCAAACTTGTAATACTCAAATCTCTTAAAATTAAGATGTATAAGGAGAAACATAAAACACAATATAGCATCAAAGGTAACCAGTTGTCTTCATCCTTTTCCAAAATCAGATGAATGGTAGACTCCTTTTATGAAAAGCACCTTTTTCGCAGACACCCCCTTCCACATCTCGATAGAAAAACCTGGCAATCCCATTTTGACCTAATTCATGTCATGGAGAAAGAAGTTAGACGGTGAAGAAATTTTGAAATTTGAAACCCAAAACCTCTCCGCAGGACCACAAGTCTCACGAATCCTTGATTCGCAAATCCTTTGAGTTAATCGTTTTCTAATTTTTATTCGTATTCGTATTCAGACCTAAGTCATAGGATTTTTGTTAATTGTTGTAAAGAAGATGCGGTGACCTCTCTTTCTCCACAACGAAATTTACAAATCTCTCTCTTAAAATCGCCATCTCTATCTCCAATGTTTGATCAGTTTCGTTCAACTCAAATTAGGGTTACGAATGGTCTGGTTTTTAGAGGTATCTAGATTTTGGTCTTCTTGAGGTGAGGTTTATTTACTTGATGTTATCGTTGTTCCTGCGTAACATTGTTAATTGTCAAGACTAAATAAATATTTGATTTAATATACTTTATTTTTTCAGGTTATAAAAGGAATGGTAGATGGTACTCAACAATCTGATTGTGCTCTTCTAAGTGAAGAGGCAAATTTACCACATATATTGAATGATTGCTGATTATATTAATAGAGGTGACAAAAGGCCATCAGTTTTTATATAATATGTAAGATTTTAACTCTCATCAATGAAATCTTTGACCGATTTCTTTGAATTGAAAGAATATTTTCTTTAGTTTGATTTCTAATTGCAATGTTTACACTATGTCCTCCAAAGTGTTTGTGGAAATGTGTAGCTTAGCTCAGTTATAATGATGTTGTTTTAATATTCATGTGTTTTGTTGTTTGTTTTGTGTGATGAAATTTTTATAATTTTTTTTAATAGTGGATCAGATATCACAGGTGCAATCTTAAGGTTTCTTGATGCTTAATTTGATCATTTTTTTGATATGGTAACTTTATTTAATGTAAAATATGAAGTTTTTGTTCTTATTCTTGATTTGTATACAACAAGAAAACAGATCTAATCTTGCACTCTTTATCTTGATAGTGACTTTGTTCTAAAAGATTATTTTTTCTTGCATAAATATAGGAACTATGATGCGGTTTTTATACATGAGTTGAGTTTGCTCTTGAGAATGCAACATATGTTGAAGCATCTCCTTTGGTTGTTGGATTAAAGGTAATAACAAAGATTAATTTGACTACTCCTTGAATTTTGTACATTTCTTCACAAGTTTCAACTTTCCTAACGAAGTTTAGAGTTTAATTTTGGCTATACTCAAAAGATGCTTTGACAATATTTCAAATGTATATGATATATGCTGATGTTTATTTTGTTATATGATAATTTTTGCTCACCAAATAATCATCTTCAGAAATTAAGGGCATAGATATGCATTTGGTCAATGCTCACCGTGAATTAATTTTTTTAGATGTTTGCTGCTATTCTTCCTTGAATTTCTTCTTTCTACTAACAAACCCTCTAAGTTTGGCGTTTATCATACTTTGATCCGTATAGCTATACGAAGTTTTTTTCGGTATTCTGAATTGCGATATGTTTTGATTTATGATATCATGAATCGGTTCGTTTGTTTAGGTTCTCTCGAATCGTTAAGATGAGTTTTGTGATTATTTTGCTACAAGGCATGCAAAAGGTTCATTTTCAGACTACTTGTATTGTTGCATCCGATAGGTCAAATATAATATAATAGTACCAGGTTCATTTGCTTTTACCTTAAAAATGTTAGTTGTGTGAACGGTACTGTTTGTAGAGGATTTACCTGTCATTGAGATGGTTTCTATTGGTATTTGAGATGGTTTTTATCCATCAATTTTATGATTATGAACTAAAAGTATAAAATTGTATGGCTGTTAGATAACCCTCATCGGATGCATCCAAAAAATATAATTTATTTAGGCTCTTGTTATTATTTATTTGATCAGTATATTCGATAAATTAAATCGATGCTATTAGGGGTCATCAAATAATCGGGAAACCCGAAATTCTTGAGAAACCGACCCGTTTTATACCGATAACCGTACCGACCGAACTAGGTCTCGGTTTCTATCGGTCCGAACTTATGCCATTTCTCGGTCTTGGTCTCGGTCTTGGGACTGACCGAGATCCCCACTAAAATCCCGATCCCGACTGAAAATTGTAAATATAGTCATATAATTGGCCCAGTTTAATAAGCCCACAAATCTTATTTCCCTACCCTATTGACGGCCCTCCTCACATTGCCAAAAAAAAAAAAGACGCACGATCAGGAAGTAGGAACTAACGGTTTGGTTTATGGTTTGACACAAAAATTGTATAAACCGGACCGTGAACACCGCTAAGAAAAAGTACGACGGTGGATTGTCGTCCCCACCGCATCGCCCAGGTTTCTCTAACAATGTACCGCATTATAAATTCGCATCGGCCCCATTACGCTAACATAAACGAATACCGTGATGTAAATTGTCACGCCGCCATAACCTACGAACAAATAACAAATAACGCGTTATAAACTGTCGCTGTCGCAACGCGCGAGCACTATGTTAGTCTTAATATAAATAACTCATATAAATTAATTTTAAATTGTATGAAACATTATAAAATAAAATATGACTAAAACTTGCTAGTGGGGCCTCAAATTCTGATACATCTTATCATTACCAAGGTGCATCATATACTTGGTTCTTGTCGCGCATATGTTGTTGTGAGAACAAAAAACGTCTATTTTTTTTTCATTAAGCTTGATCCCACGCATCTGATAGTGGAGAACAAAAAACAGCGGATTCAAGCTTATATATGAAAACATACATTACATGTTAAGTTTTTATGTTGTGTTTTACTCTGGTATCTACCCGTGCGCGATGCAAATTTGGTAAAATTGCCTTCCCGTCCACACGACCTGCGGACACGAATGCAACTCCGAAAACCGGTCAGGAACCAAACCTGTTTTTTGTTAATCTCGTTTTTAACAAATCTTGCATATTATAAAAATATCCATTCTTCATACTTACAATTAAACTATTTATTACCTCACAAAATCAAATTTATTTGAAACATCCAAACCCACGCCCATTGTTGTCCGATTAAGCACCACAAATGTGGCTGTCCAAATAAGACGAAAATGTCTTTTTTTGTAAGACATGTGAGCCTCAACCAAACACACCACTATACAAAAAACATCTTATTGGCTCAGCAAATTTCCCATTAAGACACAAAAAAACAGAACCAAACAACTCCTTAGACTTATGCGCTTCATGAAGGATCACTTCACGGGGACCACCTCCCTTCGACACCCAAATTCTATTTCCCAGTCTAAGGATACCATCGGGTCCCTTGGTAAGGCGACCCACGATGGTCATCATTTATTCCTTTCTATTCACTTCTCTATTTGCTCCTTTTGGGCTTTCAAAATTTCATCGATCAAATCAACACACACATCTGTTCTTATCACACGTACTCTCAGCGGCTTGGCTCTTTCCTTCATACTCAATGCGTCCGCCACCACGTTGGATTTTCCGGGATGATACCTTATCTCACAATCGTAATCGCTCAACACTTCCATCCAACGCCTTTGACGCATGTTTAATTTGTTTTGATTTAACAAGTGCTGCAAACTTTTATGGTTCGAGAATATCATAAATTTTGTTCCATAGAGGTGGTGCCTCTAAATCTTTGGAGCAAACACAACCGCACCAAGCTCCATATCATGTGTAGTGTAATTTTTGTGACAACCCTAAAACTTTTTGCTTTCTTTCCCTAGCGACGATAGCAACGACGACAGCTGATGCTGCGAACGCTACGACACAAGAATAATTTTCGGGACGAAAATTCCAATTTCAGGGGAATGATGTGACACCCGAGAATTTCAAGGTTAACTTCCGTTAGACAAACCCGTTAGTTACGTTATAAGTAGCTAATGCATAACTAGACCGAATACGTCCACGACCTTTGGTTGATCACCGAACCCGTCCATATGTGTTATGTGTTCATCATTGATTATCTTTATGTGCAACGTGATTTAGATACATGACTTACTATTGTGAATAGCATGATTAATTATAAATACTTGAATTATGTGAAAATTGCCTAAATTTGGTAGTCAGCGAAACTACCGAGCGAAACTACAGATTCGCCCGGTAGCAGGCTAGACTGATCAATGTACCCGAGATCAGAGCCAGTTTCGCCAGCCAGCGAAACTGCCAGCGAAACTAGCCTCTGATATAAATAAACTTAATGAACCCTAGTAGCCTCATTTGCTCAACCACACAACAAACACACACACATACTCTCTGGAACCTGGTCAGCCGAGAATACCATCAAGAGACCAAGATCTCAGCCTCTAGACCATCATCTCTTCTCCTCTATCGATTCTAGGATCAACCGTGAGTCCCAAAATCTATGCTTTATGTGTTTTCTATATGTTTTCTTCTTAAAGCATGCTCAAACCTCCATAATATTGCTTGATCTTCTGTATGTATGCTTTAGGATGCTAGATCTGTAATAAAGTTGATAACTTTGCGTATGAAATCCAACCATGATAGAGATTTATGCCATTTTAGTCATTTTAGGGTTTTATATGTGTTCTTGGTGATTTGATGACAAAATGCATGTAAAACATGTTAAAGTTGCTTGATTTATGTTAGTAAATGCCCATAGATGCTAGATAATGAATTGCATGTATGATCAGAAGCTGTTAGGTTGATTTTTAGGCAAATCCGTATGTTTTTCGCGACCAGCGAAACTGTTGTTCTCTGGGCGAAACTAAGTAGCGAAATTGTGCATCCTTCCAGCGACACTGACCAGCGAAACTATAGTGTCGCCGGGAACCTGACCAGACCAGCTCGAGCGAAACTATCGAGCGAAATACCTGAACGAAAGTTCAAACCAGTTTCCCTGCGAAACTAGGCTAGCGAAACTGCGTCAGCAGTTTCGGGCGAAACTAGCCTAGCGAAACTGTGTTACCGGGCATTGCCTAGCGAAAGTGCTGCCCGTGCACCTAGCGAAACTGCCTAGCGAAACTATGCTAGCGAAACTAAGACCTGACCTAAAAACCAAACTTGTGAAATTTGCTTAAAGTGTTATGCCATGACTTACATGATTATGCCATGATGAAACATGCCTGATATCTGATTTATATGAACCCTTGTTTATGATCAACCATTGGTGTCGTGTGTCGGTATGTCGAGTCATAGTTGCAACGTGCTATGTTATGGGCCATAGTGACGTTAAGTAAAGATTAGACACGAAACTAATACTTAAGACCTAAACGTGTTCTAGGTCTTCGTTAAACAACAGTATTGGATTTACTTGAAGTGTAGCTGTGCAACCAAAGGTGAGTGTCACTAACCCGCTTACCGTGAGTCCGATGGGCCACACAGAATAACTTAACGAAAACAATGCTGACAAACTCGAGAGTGCTAGGCACCTCACTGATAAACTTGAGAACACGGGATGCTTGGCACCCACTTGATGAACTGAAGTGTTTTATGGGAACACTTGTGAATTCTGAATAAACGATTTCTGAAACGAAAACTGTTTTAATATGGCTAGTGTAGGTTAAAGTCTAAACCATATGATATCACATGTTTTCTAAGGATGCCTTATAACTTAAAAGTCCTCAACTTAATTGTGCCATTAATTTGTGAAAGCGAGGGGATGTTGGGTAGATCTACTGGAGTTTGACAAACTCCGCCCCGTGGCACGGGGAGTGCACGGAGGAACAATATCAGCCTATTTGCCCGTGGTCCCGAGAGGACACGGGGGAGGCAGAAAACGCGATGACTTGGTCCGCACTGTACGGGATGGCTCGGCCCCCACAAAATAAGTCAGCTTTGGTACAAACTTCCTTAGAGCATGGAACAACGGATTAGCTACCCGCGATATCGGTTGAGTCCTTTAACTTTACGGAACTAGTACATACCCGATGACGTGGTCACGGACAAAACGTTTATAAACTGAAAATAAATTACAAGCATTGCTTTTCACAAATGAATATTTTGTAAGTACATGTTGATACGAACTATGATTATGAGACCGGGCCAATGCATGACAAGCCCACTGTGAACTCACCAACCGTTAGGTTGACACTTGCGTGGTTTAAACTTTTGCAGATCGCTAAGGAGTATCCGGAGCGGGTTGGCATGGCACTTGAAGATCCTTGTTTTGATTTAAACTATATTGGGAATTTAAAACAATGTTTATGTAAAGCACGTGGTTAGTGCTAAGACAATATTTTATTCCGCTGCGTTGTGTTTGAAACTTTGATTTATAATTTGTGTTTGAACTAACCCTGATTCGTTTAGTATTTGTAACTATGGTTGTGGATCCTGGTCTAGTCGCGCCCCTTAACGGTATAAACTCCGTTAGTGGTATTTTGGGGGTGTGACAGATTGGTATCAGAGCCATAGGTTGCAGAGAACTGGAATCATTTTGGAAACGATTTGGAAACTGCAACTTGAAAACCTTGGTTACAAAACGAACAAACAAATTCCCAAAGACAAAATTTTTACGTGCCAACCTGGGATACTCGCTCTGCTGTGTAAGTAAAGGCTTAATATGTATATATATATATATATATATATGAGTATATATGTATAGACCGTGTCTAAGTAGTCTAACGGAAGGACCTTAGGGAAATTTTCACACACGAATGCGAAATGCGACTGCAAGTACGCACACTACTCTGGGGAAAGCGACAACGAAACGATGCTACACGCTACGTCCTGATTTCTACTACGACGACTACGCCGACGGTGACTTTATGGGAAGCCGACCTTCGACGATAGCATTTACGACGTCCTGCGACGACGCCTCGATTTTGCACAAAATTTTCTGGACTAATAGTGGGATAACGGGAACTGGCTAATATACATATTATGGGATATGTATAAAATTTAACTGTGACTGAACACTGGCTACTTTAAACTGTTCAGCAAGATGTCTGGAAGAGGAAACGGAAGAGGTGGTATTCACATGACGCCTGCACAGCTGCAAGCGATGATTGCTGAGCATGTGCAAGCCGCGGTGGCAGCCGTCCAAGCTGCATATGCCGCACAGGGTAACTATTATGCCGGTTAAGGCGCAAAGCAATTATATCATGACCTGTTTAAATTTAAAATCCGAACTATTTATGCATCAGGAAACCAACACCACTGTACGTTCAAGTCCTTCATGGACTGTAAGCCGATGATGTTTTCCGGCGAAGAAGGAGCTGTAGGACTCCTCCGATGGATTGAGAAGTCCGAGAAGGTCTTCTCCATGTGTAACTGCCCAGCTGAAAGCAGAGTGAAATTCGCCACTGGTACTTTTGAAGGAGCTGCCCTCTCCTGGTGGAACGCTGAGATTCAGATGGTTGGGCTAGAAGCGGCTGACAACATGCAGTGGGCAGCATTTAAAGAGCTGATCATGGAAGAATACTGTCCACGTGATCAAGTGAAGAAGCTTGAGGGTGAATTCCTGAACTTGAAGATGTCTGGGTCTGAGATTGAGCAATACACTGCACGATATCACGAATATGAGGTTTTGTGCCCCTCAATGGTTGATGCTGAATTCAAACGCGTCGAGCGTTACCTGGAAGGCCTCGCGCCTCAAATCAAGGGACTGGTAACTGCCAGCAACCCCGCAAACGTGCAGCAAGCCATTCGTTTGGCTCACAAGCTTACCGATCAAGAGGTCGAGAAAGGTACCCTACCTGCAAAAGCTACTGAAAAGACTGCCTTGAGTGGCAAGAGAAAGGCTGAAGATGAAGCTCCTGAAAATTCGATGAATGTGCAAAGTGTGGGTAATAGTACTGGGAGGTCTTTCAACTCCCAGGGTCAAAGCAAGAGATCGGGGAACAACAGCAGCAACTACCGCCAGGGCGGAAATGGTCAAGGCAACTACAGGGGTAACCTGCCTCTGTGTATCAGATGTGGAAAACATCATGCTGGTGTCTGTAGGAAGAACCAGAGCTGTGAAAGGTGTGGCAAGGGAGGCCACGAAGCAAAAGACTGTTGGGCGACCTTGCCCGAACAACAAAATCGCCCCAGAAGAAACAACAACTATGGGAACAATCGGGGTAATGGAAACAACGGTCAGAACCAGAACAACAACAATGGGGGAGCCCGTGGCTGCTTTGAGTGTGGTGCTCAAGGTCACATCAAGAGAGACTGCCCTCAGTTAAGAAGACAAGGTAATGTTAATCAGGGAAATAACGGTGGGAATGGTAACGGTGGAGGAAATGGTAATGGGAATGGCAATGGTAATGGTGGAAACGGGAATGGTGGAAATGGTAGAGGCCGAGCTTTCGTCATGGGCCAGGGTGAAGCTCGCAATGATGCCAACGTGATCAACGGTAAATTTATTTTGAACGGTTTCTTTGCTACTGTTTTATTTGATTCTGGTGCTGAGAAAAGCTTTATTTCCACTAAATTTGCTAGAATAATTAACGCTAAACCGATTGCCCTAGACGCTAAATATGTGGTAGAACTAGCAAACGGTAAACTTCATGATACTACCCAGATAGTTAAGGACTGTAAGCTAGAACTAGCAGGCCATACCCTAGGAATTGACCTTATGCCTTTCCCAATTGGTAGTTTCGACGTTATAGTAGGAATGGATTGGTTATCCGAAAATCGGGCTGAAATTTTATGTAAGGAAAAGGTGGTTCGTATTCCACTCGAAGACGGCAAAGTGTTAACGGTTCAAGGTGAGAAAGGTGGAACAGTCACTGGCATTATTTCATTTCTTAAAGCTCAGAAATGCCTCCGTAAGGGTCACTTCGCGATTCTTGCGAACGTCACTGACACGACACATCCCGAGCGCAAAATTGATGATTACCCGATAGTTCGCGACTTTCAAGACGTATTTCCCGAAGATCTGCCTGGTTTGCCTCCATTTCGACAAGTTGAGTTTGGGATCGATTTAGCTCCAGGTGCCGCTCCAATTGCACGCGCTCCGTATCGTTTGGCTGTAAGCGAACTCAACGAACTCTCCGCGCAACTACAAGAGCTACTCGACAAGGGGTTTATTCGTCCAAGTTCGTCTCCATGGGGAGCTCCGGTACTGTTTGTTAAGAAGAAGGACGGAACGTTCCGCATGTGCATTGACTACCGAGAGCTTAACAAAGTTACGATCAAGAATCGGTATCCACTTCCTCGCATCGACGATCTCTTCGACCAACTACAGGGTTCAAGCTACTTTTCAAAGATTGATCTACGGTCAGGATATCACCAGCTTCGCGTTCGCGATGAGGATGTACCCAAGACTGCTTTCAGAACTCGGTATGGTCACTACGAGTTCCTGGTTATGCCGTTTGGGCTAACCAATGCACCGGCTGTGTTTATGGATTTAATGAATCGAGTGTGCAAGCCGTACCTCGACAAGTTTGTGATAGTCTTCATCGACGATATTTTGATCTACTCAAAGTCAAAGGAAGAACATGAGGAGCATCTGCGACTTATACTGGAATTGCTCCGCAAGGAACAGCTTTATGCTAAGTTTTCGAAATGCGACTTTTGGATCCGCGAAGTCCAGTTTCTTGGACACATTGTAAATGAGGAAGGAATCCATGTAGATCCAGCCAAAGTGGAAGCAATTAAGAACTGGTCTACCCCAAGAGCGCCAACAGAGATCCGACAATTTTTAGGGCTTGCCGGATATTATCGAAGGTTTATTAAGGGTTTCTCTCAACTGGCTCAACCCTTAACGGCCTTAACGCACAAAGGAGTGCAATACAGATGGGGTGAGAAGGAAGAGCGCGCGTTCCAAACGCTCAAAGATATGTTATGTTCGGCTCCAATCCTTGCGTTACCAGATGGAGTTGACGATTTTGTAGTTTATTGCGATGCATCAATCCAAGGACTCGGTTGCGTGTTGATGCAACGAGATAAAGTAATTGCCTATGGGTCCAGGCAACTAAAGGATACTGAAAAGAATTATACAACGCATGATTTGGAAATGGGAGCCGTTGTTCATGCACTTAAGATTTGGAGACACTACTTATATGGAACAAAGTGCACAATATTCACCGACCATAAGAGTTTACAACACATCTTCGATCAGAAAGATCTCAACATGCGGCAAAGAAGGTGGGTTGAATTACTGAACGATTATGATTTGGCTATTAAGTATCATCCTGGAAAAGCCAACGTTGTGGCTGATGCCCTAAGCAGAAAAGAGTACGAAAAGCCTCGTCGGGTACGAGCGCTTCAACTTACAATACATTCAGGATTACCGGATCGAATCCGTGACTGCCAACGAGAAGCTTTGAAAGCAGAGAACTTCGCAGCTGAAGCACTACGTGGTGTAGATGGCCATTCTGAAGTTAAGTCCGATGGACTCACGTATTACAATGACAGAATCTGGGTTCCAATGTTTGGAAATCTCCGTGAGCTCGTGATGGACGAGGCTCACAAGTCAAGATACTCGGTGCACCCTGGATCGGATAAAATGTATCAGGACTTGAAGAATCTTTATTGGTGGCCGAATATGAAAGCCGACATTGCTCGATATGTGGCTAAGTGTCTAACATGTTCAAGGGTCAAGATTGAATACCAAAAGCCTTCTGGTTTACTACAACAACCAAAGATCCCAGAATGGAAATGGGAGGACATCTCCATGGATTTTGTAACGGGATTACCTCATCGATCAAATCAACCGGATGCGATTTGGGTTATCATCGATCGGTTAACCAAATCTGCACATTTCGTTCCAATGAAGGAAAGCGATAATATGGATAAGTTGACAAAGCTGTACATTGACCGAATTGTGAAGCTTCACGGTGTGCCAAAGACTATAATTTCTGATCGAGATCCTCGATTCACTTCCCGGCTATGGCAATCAATGCAGGAAGCATTGGGAACCCGTCTAGACATGAGTACAGCTTATCACCCGCAGACTGATGGTCAGACGGAACGAACAATTCAAACATTAGAAGATATGCTCCGAGCTTGTGTCCTTGACTTTGGAAAAGATTGGGAGACTCACCTTCCACTGGTGGAGTTCTCTTACAACAATAGTTATCATTCAAGTATAGGTGCTGCACCTTTTGAAGCACTGTATGGCAGGAAATGTAGATCGCCCGTGTGTTGGGCTGAAACAGGTGAGAAAGGGCTCACTGGACCGGACGTTATCCACGATATGACCGAACGGATTATTCAAATCAGACAACGGCTAGCTGCAGCGCGTGATCGACAAAAGAGCTATGCCGACAAACGCCGAAAACCTCTAAAGTTCGAGGTGGGTGACAAAGTACTGTTGAAGGTATCTCCTTGGAAGGGAGTGATACGCTTCGGAAAGCGTGGAAAGTTAAATCCTCGCTACATCGGTCCGTTTGAAATAATTGGGGAAGTAGGCCCGGTGGCCTATCGATTGCAACTCCCTGCTGAACTCGATGGAGTTCACAACGTGTTTCACGTTTCCAACCTAAAGAAATGTCTGGCTGAAGACATCGAAATAATTCCTCTGGAGGAATTGGAAATTGACGAACATCTGAGATTTATTGAGCAACCAGTAGAAATCATGGGACGCGAGGAGAAAGCCCTCAAACGTAGCAAGATTCCGATCGTCAAGGTGCGATGGAACTCAAGACGTGGACCTGAATATACTTGGGAACGTGAGGATCAGATGAAGAAAAAGTATCCTCACCTGTTCGAGCAAACGTCCACGGAAACTCATGGTATGATTTAAATTTTGGGGACCAAAATTCCTTAACAGGAGGAGGATGTGACAACCCTAAAACTTTTTGCTTTCTTTCCCTAGCGACGATAGCAACGACGACAGCTGATGCTGCGAACGCTACGACACAAGAATAATTTTCGGGACGAAAATTCCAATTTCAGGGGAATGATGTGACACCCGAGAATTTCAAGGTTAACTTCCGTTAGACAAACCCGTTAGTTACGTTATAAGTAGCTAATGCATAACTAGACCGAATACGTCCACGACCTTTGGTTGATCACCGAACCCGTCCATATGTGTTATGTGTTCATCATTGATTATCTTTATGTGCAACGTGATTTAGATACATGACTTACTATTGTGAATAGCATGATTAATTGTAAATACTTGAATTATGTGAAAATTGCCTAAATTTGGTAGTCAGCGAAACTACCGAGCGAAACTACAGATTCGCCCGGTAGCAGGCTAGACTGATCAATGTACCCGAGATCAGAGCCAGTTTCGCCAGCCAGCGAAACTGCCAGCGAAACTAGCCTCTGATATAAATAAACTTAATGAACCCTAGTAGCCTCATTTGCTCAACCACACAACAAACACACACACATACTCTCTGGAACCTGGTCAGCCGAGAATACCATCAAGAGACCAAGATCTCAGCCTCTAGACCATCATCTCTTCTCCTCTATCGATTCTAGGATCAACCGTGAGTCCCAAAATCTATGCTTTATGTGTTTTCTATATGTTTTCTTCTTAAAGCATGCTCAAACCTCCATAATATTGCTTGATCTTCTGTATGTATGCTTTAGGATGCTAGATCTGTAATAAAGTTGATAACTTTGCGTATGAAATCCAACCATGATAGAGATTTATGCCATTTTAGTCATTTTAGGGTTTTATATGTGTTCTTGGTGATTTGATGACAAAATGCATGTAAAACATGTTAAAGTTGCTTGATTTATGTTAGTAAATGCCCATAGATGCTAGATAATGAATTGCATGTATGATCAGAAGCTGTTAGGTTGATTTTTAGGCAAATCCGTATGTTTTTCGCGACCAGCGAAACTGTTGTTCTCTGGGCGAAACTAAGTAGCGAAATTGTGCATCCTTCCAGCGACACTGACCAGCGAAACTATAGTGTCGCCGGGAACCTGACCAGACCAGCTCGAGCGAAACTATCGAGCGAAATACCTGAACGAAAGTTCAAACCAGTTTCCCTGCGAAACTAGGCTAGCGAAACTGCGTCAGCAGTTTCGGGCGAAACTAGCCTAGCGAAACTGTGTTACCGGGCATTGCCTAGCGAAAGTGCTGCCCGTGCACCTAGCGAAACTGCCTAGCGAAACTATGCTAGCGAAACTAAGACCTGACCTAAAAACCAAACTTGTGAAATTTGCTTAAAGTGTTATGCCATGACTTACATGATTATGCCATGATGAAACATGCCTGATATCTGATTTATATGAACCCTTGTTTATGATCAACCATTGGTGTCGTGTGTCGGTATGTCGAGTCATAGTTGCAACGTGCTATGTTATGGGCCATAGTGACGTTAAGTAAAGATTAGACACGAAACTAATACTTAAGACCTAAACGTGTTCTAGGTCTTCGTTAAACAACAGTATTGGATTTACTTGAAGTGTAGCTGTGCAACCAAAGGTGAGTGTCACTAACCCGCTTACCGTGAGTCCGATGGGCCACACAGAATAACTTAACGAAAACAATGCTGACAAACTCGAGAGTGCTAGGCACCTCACTGATAAACTTGAGAACACGGGATGCTTGGCACCCACTTGATGAACTGAAGTGTTTTATGGGAACACTTGTGAATTCTGAATAAACGATTTCTGAAACGAAAACTGTTTTAATATGGCTAGTGTAGGTTAAAGTCTAAACCATATGATATCACATGTTTTCTAAGGATGCCTTATAACTTAAAAGTCCTCAACTTAATTGTGCCATTAATTTGTGAAAGCGAGGGGATGTTGGGTAGATCTACTGGAGTTTGACAAACTCCGCCCCGTGGCACGGGGAGTGCACGGAGGAACAATATCAGCCTATTTGCCCGTGGTCCCGAGAGGACACGGGGGAGGCAGAAAACGCGATGACTTGGTCCGCACTGTACGGGATGGCTCGGCCCCCACAAAATAAGTCAGCTTTGGTACAAACTTCCTTAGAGCATGGAACAACGGATTAGCTACCCGCGATATCGGTTGAGTCCTTTAACTTTACGGAACTAGTACATACCCGATGACGTGGTCACGGACAAAACGTTTATAAACTGAAAATAAATTACAAGCATTGCTTTTCACAAATGAATATTTTGTAAGTACATGTTGATACGAACTATGATTATGAGACCGGGCCAATGCATGACAAGCCCACTGTGAACTCACCAACCGTTAGGTTGACACTTGCGTGGTTTAAACTTTTGCAGATCGCTAAGGAGTATCCGGAGCGGGTTGGCATGGCACTTGAAGATCCTTGTTTTGATTTAAACTATATTGGGAATTTAAAACAATGTTTATGTAAAGCACGTGGTTAGTGCTAAGACAATATTTTATTCCGCTGCGTTGTGTTTGAAACTTTGATTTATAATTTGTGTTTGAACTAACCCTGATTCGTTTAGTATTTGTAACTATGGTTGTGGATCCTGGTCTAGTCGCGCCCCTTAACGGTATAAACTCCGTTAGTGGTATTTTGGGGGTGTGACAATTTTTCTCGTGCGTCTTAAGTTGTCTTGATGCATAGGCGATCACTTTGTTTCGCTGCATCAGCACGCATCCTAATCCATTGATTGACGCATCACAATAAACAATAACATCTTATGTTCCTTCGGGTAAAGAAAGAACAGGAGCGATGCTCAACTTTGCCTTCATAAGTTCAAACGCATAAGTGTGCTTCTGCTTCCGATCCCACTTTGCCTTCTTCTGAGTTAACACGGTTAACCGTGTTGCAATCTTAGAGAAATCCTGCATGAATTGCCTATAGTAACCTGCTAAACCCAAAAATCTTCTAATTTCTGTCGGAGACTTAGGCTGCTCCCAATTCATTACCGCTTCAACCTTTGCTGGGTCCACCTGAATTCCAGCACTACCCATAATATGTCCTAAAAGTTGTACCTCACAAAGCCAAAACTCACACTTAGAAAACTTAGCATAAAGCTTCTCATTTCTTAAAAGCTCTAAAATATTCCTAAGGTGCTCTTCGTGTTCCTTCTTCGTTCGTGAATAAATCAATATGTCATCTGTGATACTATCACAAACTTATCAAGGTAAGGTTTACACACTCGATTCATTAAATCCATAAAAACTGCAACCGCATTTGTCAGGCCAAACGACATCACTGTAAAGTCATAGTGCCCATACCTCGTCCTAAATGCAGTCCTTGGGATGTCTTCTTCCCCTCACTCTCACCTGATGATTTTCTGACCTCAGGTCAATCTCTGAGAAGTAACTTTCTCTAGAGCTGATCAAGCAAATCATCTATGCGAGGAAGTGGGTATCTGTTCTAGATCGCTACCTTTTTGAGTTCATGCTACTCAATGCACATGCGCAAAGACTCGTCCTTCTTCTTTACAAATAACACAAGTGCTCCCACGGGGACGAACTTGGCCGGATAAATCCTTTATCCAGAAGTTTTTTGCAATTGGCTCTTTAGTTCCTGCATTTCGGATGGCGCAAGTCGATAAGCCTTTGGGCCAACCAGAGAGACTTAGGCGTATCACCTGGTCCATTAGCTAGCCCCAGGGGATACGCCAGTCTTTTTATTTTTTAACAGAATGTAAGTTTCAGCTATTTAAGCATCTTAAACCTCATTTCAACCATTTTTCTCAAACCCTAAATCTAAAATACGGCCGTGAAAATTTGGTATCCATCTTTCTTCATCAAAATCATGATTTGGAGCTAAAGATCTTGAAGATTCAATCCTTGTTCTTCACTCACCATCATCCTTTCATCATTCTTTTGTGTTTGTGAGTGTTCCTTTTCTTGTTCTATGGTATTACATGATCAAGATCTCAGATTCCTATGGTAGATCTAAGCTTTGCATAGTCATATCTAGTAGATCTCATGAATTACTAAGGAAATATTGAATCTTTATTGATGTTTATTGGTTATTAGCAAGTTTCTTGATAGATCTTAGTGAAATCTTGTCAAAGCTCACATTTTTATGCTTGATTCTTCGTGAGAATGTTGTATGAGGATAGATCCATGAATAAAGTTTATCAAGATTGCAACTTTATGATAGATTAGGTTTGGATCTATGATATGCTTGATGATTAGGGTTAGATCTATGTGTTTGCTCATCAAATATTCGATTTTTATGTCATTAAATGTTGAGATCTATGCATGTCCTGTAGGTCTAGACCTATGTATTTAATCACCAAGATTTGATTTTTATGGCTAGATCTACGAAATCCATGTGCAAGATTGCTGCCTATTAGGGCTAGATCTATTTATCGAATGTTGTAAATCAATAGATCTACGAACTTCATGATCAAGATTAGATTTTTATGTGGTGTTTGGATTAGATCCTTATCAAGCATGCTCATAATGATTAGATATAGGTTATGATGTGTATCTTGATGGTAAATCTAGAATAAATCATGTGCTTGTATGTATGTTGTGAATATGGTTATGAAGGTCATGATTACTTTGACTATCTTTTAAAAATATGTTATTCTTAGGACCTCATAATTATGTCCTTAGTTTAGGGATTGCCCATTATTATCATAACGTACGTATCACCTTATCAAATCAACAAATATTCGTCGAGTCAATTGCGTCATGAAATTAAACCAATTAATTATTTATTTATTTTCTCAATCTAGTCGTCAAGGTCATCTTCGGGTCTAACTTCCTCAATTTCGTGGTGTCTTTCTTTCAATTGTGTCTTCATATCAGGTGAGTATTCATAGCCCCTCTTTCTTTTGAATGTTTTGGGGTGCAACATGTACCGTATTCAAAACTCACGCTCGATATACTTTACACACAAACTACATGTGAACTCTATGTGCTATGTGTGTTCTTGTATGTTAAACTTACGTGGATTATTCTTGTGAACGACTGAACAATATGAATGACTGAACGCTATGAACGATTAAACGATGTGAGCGCTTGAACGATTTCGTGTGACATTAACACTAAGAAAGACAGGGTTACGATAATAGATCTATTGGCCTGACAAACCCACTTGGCCTGCCTTGGCTTGGGCGTCGGGTGATTGGAAGCCTTATTGTCAGGGATGGCTCATTCATTCTTATTTGCTTTATTTCATATCAAGTTATTCTACTCGATTACACTTAACTCATGGATCACATGCTTTACACTTATTATGTACGCTAAACCTATGTTTACTCACCAATTATTCATAGTTGACCCTTATTTTATACATGTTGCAGGCTTTGCTGTTTGATGTTGATGATCTCGTCGATGACACTTTAGGATGCATGTGGACTTAGTGAGACCTAAATTAAACAAGTTAATTGTATTATGTGATGCTTTGTTTTTGGATTATCATGTAATATTCAAATATATGAAATGGGTTGGAATATCACAACATTTAATTAGTGTTGTGTGCGTCTGCACAATCATCGCGCCCTGACATATTTCCGTTGTCGGTTGTGTTGTGATAGCTTACACACATACACGCGCGCACACACGCACACACACACACGCACGCACGCACACAAGCACACACACACACACACGCATACATGTACACACATACACGCACATACACACACGCACACGTACACAAGTACACACACAGATACACACATACACACACATACACACACACGCACACGCACACACGTACATACACAGATACACACATACACACATATACATACATACATACACATACATACACACACATACACACATACACACATACACACATACAGACACACATATACATACATACATACAGACACACATATATACATACATACATACACACACACACATACACACATACATACATACACACATACACACGTACACACATACATACACACATACATACACACATACATACACACATACGTACGTACGTACATACTTATGTACATACATACGTACATACATATACATGCATACGTACATACTTACGTATATACATACGTACATATATACGTACATACATATACGTATATACGTACATACATACATAGATAATTTCACACCCCAACCACGGCGGCTTCCCGCGGGGTTGTCACTTCATGGGTCATTAACACAAGTTACATTGAACAACACTATATGAATTTGAAAGGACCTTTTTGTAATGAAATGTTACAACCATGAAGGTTACATATAAATTGTATAGAATTGCGGAAGCTAAGTGGAATGAAACGTCTCGAAATATGGCATGAACATAACAATAAATGTCCCAAAAGATGAACTCCTAGCATGATGACAC
>JBCNJP010000017.1:97108683-97141683 GCA_039602395.1 Deinandra increscens subsp. villosa | reverse complement strand
CGAGTGATTTATGGCTTGTCAAAGTCGGTCAATTTTTCTGGCAGATTCTGTCCGAAATCGTGGAATGAAACTGATGATTTGAAAACAACTTTGATCGTTTCCAAGACTATCAATCATCATAGAATGAATCTTACAGCAGAAAGCAACTATTTTTAATCAATCACATATTATATACACTTAATAACATCCCAATCGATCCACAAACATGTCACATACGAAAAATCATGATCATTAAACAACACTACATATAAAAATCATCATCAAATACACATGGGATTTGAAATCTAACAAGTTCATACCTTGAGTTCTAGGGTTTGGATGAATATGGATGATGATGATGTTGCTTAACCACATGAAGGAAGCCTTCAATCCACAAACAAAACTCGATAGCAATCAAACGATGCTGTGTGTGTGTGTGTGTGTGTTGAAGCCATCGCAAGCAAGAAGAGATGGGAGGGGGATTTCGGCCAAGAGAGCTCCAAGAGGCTACGGTTTATGTTTTTTGTTTTTGTTTTATGAGTTATGAGAAGGCTAGAAGCCTTTTGTTTGTTTTGACAAGGGCTAACGGGCTTGGGATTCTATAAACTGGTAGACCAGATCAAGCCTAAAGGTGAGGGCCCGATCTTTCATTTGCAGGTTTAGATTATGGCTCACAATGCGTAGCTAACACGATGTACAGTTAATGTACTATATTTTGTATGCATTCACATAGAATTTATAATATTTAACCTTACGTCATGCAATTTCTATTATACGTGAGATTACATAACGTTATGATCACATAATTTAGTGAAAACATTAATTCACATAACATAAGTCAGTTAACACATAAGTTCACATAAGATTATATACCATAAGTTGTTTAAGTTATGTTTGTTCGATTAGGGTTTTATTTAGATGATTAACCTACGC
Source organism: Deinandra increscens subsp. villosa (assembly GCA_039602395.1). Lineage (NCBI taxonomy): Eukaryota > Viridiplantae > Streptophyta > Magnoliopsida > Asterales > Asteraceae > Deinandra > Deinandra increscens. Next base: position 97,140,771 of record JBCNJP010000017.1, on the reverse strand, counting down.
TCCGGAACGGACTCGGTAACACTCATGAAATTAACATGACAGGTAACGTTAACTATTATAGTTAACTGATATCACGGAAGTTATTAACGAAGTTAACCTGCAAATTTGCCAGTTGTCACATAAAGCATCAATCAATTACAACTTCAAGGATGTCCAATAACTAGAAGAACAAGCATCATTTGTAAACAAATTATGAAGCAAGCAGGAAACGAAGTTACAGAGGAAACTTAGAATTACTGAATTAGGGCAAAAACTACAATGCATTAACTGGATTTTCAAACTGCATCCCCAAAATATTATTACTGAATTATGAAATCAACAAAAACTAATAGCAATTAGAGCTAGGAATCCTGGATGTAGAATGAGAAATTACAAAGTTATGAACTAAGAATTGTCGACCTGATGTAGAACGAGATTCGAAATAGATGTGCACTGGTCGACTGGGAGGAAAAATTGAGATGCTGGGCTAGCGAAGTGGTGGACGACAGTGCGGTGGCCAGAGGGGAAAAAACAAGAGAGACTGAGAACGACTCGGAGTGCTTGTTGGGTCTGCGTTAGCTGAATATTGAGTATAAAACCCTAGTTCAAATGGGTTTAAAACAAATAAAAAACTTTAAAAAATTAAAAAATAAAAATGGTTAGGGACTGGATCGAACTAGGGACTGGAATTGAACTAGGGACCTTGAGGATATTGGAGTCAAACAAACTACCAACTATAGTATACTATTAAGTGGTATATGATTCACTCCTAATAATATTTATGGGTTCACTCCAATTTTTTGTATATATTTCCAAGAAGTATTTCAAAACGTGGTGGATTCTCGTGAACCCGGTGAACCCATTGTAGATCCGCTAAGGCGTTACGACCCAAGTTTGTCTAGGCTCGAGCTCGACTTGTTTATAATTACAGAGCTCGAACTTGGCTCGTTTAAAACTTTATTTCTAAAGCTTGAGCTCGACTAAAATTATTTAGGCTTGAGCCGACTCGTTTAATATTTAATTATTGTTTTTGTTTTATTTTATAATTAAATTTGTGTATTTTACAATTATATTTTGACAACTTGAAAATGTGCATAAACAAGCCTTGATAATTAGGGAACAAACACCCAATGCCAATTACCGGTCAAGTTGAGTGGGGTTGAACCAATAGATCAATCTTTGCACCATAGGCAATAATGTTAATGTTTATGAAATTGAAAACATTGATAACTGTTGATTACATTGACAACCATTGATAACCACAAATTGACAAATCATGCTAGACATCACATAACACATAATCTACACATAGAGCACATACGCATTTGAATTTGAAAAGCAATTGAAAACACGATTGAAATAGCATATTGCACCCCAAAGTGAAAAAGAGAAAAAGATCAAGGATTACTAACATGATAAGTGATTGAAAATCCGAGAAGTTAAGTCCACGTAGTGAAAGTTGAAGGTCAAAATATCAGCCTCGAAGATTTATTCTAAAAGAATAAATGGGACTTATTGCTTATTGGAACGAGGGATTCTAAGTTCGTATGCATTTGGGGATGTGTTTAGTGCTATTAAATTAAACTGAAAAATGTTACTTTTGGGACTAACTATACCTTAAACGTTACTAGACATGCTTTGGCCTAATAGGTTATGACACTCTTGTCAGGGCCTCCCAGGTAAGCATCCTGGTCTGAAGGTCTAAATTTATACGCAACGTTTGCATAGATAGAGATCCCAACTACCGGTGTTTTCACCCTTCCAGTTACTACATGTCATTCACGCCTCAAGTACTATCACTAATAATATGGTTGTTCAACAAAGTTATAATAGGCATTTGTTTTTCCTAAAATAGTATTTCTACATTTGAAAGTCTAAAGTTTAAGCCTAAAATGTAAATACTAAATTTAATGTGCAGCTATTGGCAAGTTTCTAAGTTCAAGGATTGTAATAGCCCTGAGCAAATCTTGTTCAGTGTTTCAAGCTAGGAGATAGACAAAACAAGTAAATATAAGTTGAGATTTATTTCCACGTAATGAACTGGACACACAACAAGATCACCGAATGAAGACTCAACTGAAAAAAGTTCTAAATGAGTCGAATGAGATTGCTATTTATAGGCAATCTATGAGATGCCCACCAAATGACTCATTTGATGGTCATTCGCCACTCATCCGGTGGCTCTCATTCACCACTCACAAACACATTGACTCAATCTGATCACTCTAGCAACTATTACATCAAGACTCGATGCATCGTATGACACACACGCACTATGTATTAACAAACCCCCTTGTCGTATGATGTAACTGTCAACTACGATAATCTTCAAGTCTTCAAAAACTGATCTTCAAATACTCTCCCTTCGACAATACTTGATCATCAACTCTGAAACTCGAAATCAGTTGCAGTAGAGCTTGCACGACTGGAACAGGATCACATCATTGAACCACTTGAAACTGGGGCTTTTGTAGCATTTAACAAACTTCCCATTTGACCATGCTTTAGTCTCTTCTTTAACCTGCATCTTCAAAAGACAGAAGTGCGGTTTTTCCTTTTTCACCAAAATTAATTTATTCTTTGGCAAAAATCTCCTTCGGAAAACCAAGATATTTTTTATTTTGAAATCATGTTGTATCACGTGTCGATCGGTTGAAAACAAACAAGATATAACATCTTTTTGGCTTTTACAAACTTTATATCAAAGCACACCTAAAATCGTTTGGATTATTCAATATTATGTTAAAGCACACCAAAAATCATTTTGGATTTTTCTTGATAAGAAACATAAAGACAATACCGAATTGAACTCTACTTTTGGTTTGAGAAAGATCACTATTTGGGATCATATTGGACACAACGCGCTAAACTACACTTTAATTTTAATTAATTGAGCACACAAGCCACAAGGGCGCAGCTTAGTGGACACCCGGGGGGGGCGACCGCCCCTTCGGTTTTTTTCGGCCGTAGTGCTAATTTTCGCGATTTTTTAATTTTTTTTTATATATATTGAGGACCGCCCCCTCGAGATTAGGATCCGTGACTTTTCGCCCCCTCAAACTTTTCGCCCAAGCTCCGCCAATGACAAGCCATGTCGATTGCTGGTATAGTTTGTCCATCTTAAACTCAGACAGAATCATACTTATAACATCTGGATATGTTAAGGTATTGATTAATTACTTTGACCAGTGTACCCCACACTATCAAACATATTCAGATATTCCATACATCACACTTTGTGACTTCACTTGTGATTAACACATAGTGATTGTATTCATTATATAATCAACTGTGTTCCATGCAAAAAGAAAAAAGAACGTTAAATCGTCTACCTTAAGGTCCAAAATAAGAAGAATAAAACAAGTTGAAATTGTATAATTCAACAACAATCAGGTTGGTCTTGTGGACACGCAGAGAAAGTCCAATGAATTATACAAAACACCATGAGAAATAAAGCAAAACCTCAAATGAACAACTGTTAGGTCGATACTCACGTATACGCAGAGATAGTCGATCATTTGAGAAAATAAATAAAATCAACAAATTTAAATTTTTGCAAAATGAAAACATGTATACATAGTGACTTCTCATTTTCTTTTTCACATGTTTTTATATTGTCATGTAAATACGCATAAAGATGTTGTCCACTAGGTCAAGCATAAGCATTTAATGTATATCACATTAGTATACTTTCTGATTTGCCGAGCCTACCTAGCACATCAAACAATAGTCTCATGGATTGTTCATCTACTCTATCCATGAGTCAGACACGCTAGCCAATGTACCATCATTTCCCAATGATCACTTTCTTAATTTTTTATTTTTCCATTTTTTATTTGCATTACAATTTCTCCCCCTATTTTTGATTTTTCAATTTGCTTCCCCCTAAACTACATACGAAATGTAAAGAAAGAAAATTGGTCAACCAACACCGATACCTTTCCGTTTTAAATTTGTAAAATCATTTTGAGATATCAAATCTTTGAAGTTTAAGTTAAGCCCGATACTTAACTATCAGCAACTTTGCAGCTTCTGATAGGTCTTTTTGAATTACCTGCATTCATTGGACATAAATGATTAGCTTTCAAAATACCCAAAGCATATAGCTTTCGGTCGTCCAGTATCTTCAGTAAAATTGTCAGTGGCCTTACAACCCTGTTTTGACCGCTACTCCATCTGTGGTGTATCACTTGTTAAAGAGTTACCATCAGATGATGTACCCCCCATATTTTTTTTATCAAATTTAGAAAAATACTTTTTTGGAAAACGTGTGGGTTTGAGCTCATTAACAACTCTGCCGGATGGATCATTTACTTTGGCAGATTTACCATCAGATGAGCTCTTATCAACAAAAATATTTTCAGGGCAGGTTCTTTGAATACGACCTCTTTTAGGACACTGATAACATCGACGACGATCAGTAAATTCATCTGATGATCGATCACCATAAACGGTCTTAACAAATGGTTTCTTTGGCTTTCTTGTCCTGGAATCCTAAAAAGTATATGAATCAAAATTACCATAAAAACCATCACATGGTAGCCTGCTGGTAGATACCCAATGTGATGTAGGATTCTTGTAAATATCATTAATTGGAACAGATGAAGAACCTCCAAACGAACATGAACCAGTGTTTAGAGAATAAGTCGAGGTCTTCTTCATCTGCTTTGAACCTTTAATTCCTTCACTAGACTTTGAACCAAACTGATTTGCAAATTCAACAACAAACACTTTGGCAAACTGATACAGCTGGTCAATATTTGCACCAACACTTTTTCTCTAGCAGAAACAGTCTTATCAACCTTCTAACCTACTTTCTAATCACCACCCATAGCAGCCTTCTTTGCAACATGCTTCTTCTTCTTGAATTTTTGTTCTTGATTTCATCAACCGGAACCTCTTGTTGTTCAAAACCTAAGCCACCACATTTCGGATTAGATTTAGCCTTCCCAGAATTAGATGGTTCATGCCCCTGTTTGGCAAGTTTTGAAAATTCAGTCTTGATCGAAGTAATATCATCCATCTTGGAAAGCAAAGATTCATCAACTTAAATAGTTGAAAACTTCTGAGTAGCAATTTTGCCTTCGTTGCCATCAAATATATTCTCCTTATCCAGAAAAGTAGAATTATAATCAAATTTGGGTGCTTTGCTAAGATCGAATGGCTCTCCTTCCTTCTTCTTTGATTGAGACTTTTTCTTCTCTCCAGAAATAGGATCGGACATTTAGAATAATTTGGAACTTCAGAGGTTGGAAAACACCAGATAAGATGTATTAATAAACACTGGAGCTGGAACCTGATGAAAATTTGCATCTTTAGCACTTTCTTCACTTTTCTCCAGTTTAAACAAATAATTCAGAGAGGTCGGAGAATTGTTGCACTTCTTCAATAGTCTCTGAAAATCCAAAATTTCTATTTCGAGCTCAAAAATCCTGGTATTAACATCCTTCAACTTTGTTTGAGATTCTATAAACTGCTCAGATAACACGTCATATTCAAATTTGCGTCTCCTTCTCATGTCACATTCTGCTGGAACCATCCCAAAAAAAAAACGAAACGTTATTTTTAATTTTTTATTGAATGAAAGATAACATAATTCTAAGACTTTTGGTACAAATTAAAAAAAATATATTAACATATGAAAAAGTTATAGATGTTTAATATGTGTTTTTAGGTTAAAGAATCATGTTTACGCACGATCCTTCACATATATATATATATATATATATATATGGAGAGAGAAGAGGAGTAGATTGAACGTGTTTTCCCAATGGGGAGAGACTCTTTATAAAAAGACTATAGAAAATACATAAGGGTACATGGAGAATACAACAAATACAAAAGAAGGATAAAATGAAAACCTATTCGAGTTGGAAAAACCATGAAAACTAAGCTAAAAAATCGTTTTTTGTTCTGATTTTTTTTACGGTGACTCTCTAACTTAAAAAAACACCCTTTATGAAAAAAAAAATAAAAAAATGCAGAGTAAATTTAAAAAATATATATATATTTAAGAACCGATTTTTTGGCAAAAAGAAGTTAACCGACCAAAAAAGACGTTCAAAATTTGTTATTTTTTTAGATGCATTTTTTATAGATTCTACATTCATTTTTGATGGTTTTGGTGAAAAAAAAGCGCCTAGAGATTTTTTAAAAAAAAATTTCTTTATAGATTTATATGTAACAAGGCATCTTACATATGTAACAGGTAAATGTTACATATGTAACATTACGTAACGTCAGATTTTGGAAATTTTTTTTAAAAAAAAACTACTAGGCGTTTTTTTTTGTTTTTTTCACCATAAGGCTTGTATTAACGCATATAATCACTACAAAAATTTTGAAGAAAAAAATATCGTTTTGTGGTAGTTTCCACGGTTTTTCCAACTCATATATATATAGGAAAATTGGATTTAAATAATCCCATATTTTGCCTATTGGCAAATAATAATCCGTCTTTTAACATTGGCAACTAGCAGTCCCACATTTATACTTATTTGTTTTCACTGGTCCCTCCGTTAAAAAAGTTAACTCCGTTAACTTTTTCACCAAACTTTTCTCAACCCCAATTTTTGATCCATCATAACTTCTTCAATTCTTGATGAAAATTCAATCCGTAAGTTGCTATGAACTCATGACGAAAAATCGAACAAGACTAAATCCATATTGCCTAGGTTTTAAATAGGTTATGATGATGAACAAAAGCATCAAAGTTATGACTTTTTCATGATTTTGAATAAAATTTTGGGCATCAAATCCATTGTGTTTGTGATATTGATCGATTCCAGCAGATTTGACATGTTCTCACGAGTCTATAGCAAGTTACAAAATTTATTTTCATGGAGTTTTGATCGGATTTCAATTCACAACTTCATGGTTTTCATGAAGCTTCAACAATGGTAGATTGATCAATTCTCAATGGTTTTCAATGATTCTTGTTGCTATAGATTCGGTTTATGATCACAAATGTGTTAGTGAAATCAATTTTAAAAACCATTGATAATTGATCAACCCACCATTGTTGAAGCTTCATGAAGAACATGTTCATAATTATAATCTATTTAAAACATACGCAATATGGATCTAGTTTTGTTCGGTTTTTCGTCACGAGTTCATAGCAACTTACGGATTGAATTTTCATCAAGAATTGAAGAAGTTATGGTGGATCAAAGATTGGGGTTGAAAAAAGTTGGATGAAAAACTTAACGGAGTTAACTTTTTTAACGGAGGGACCAGTGAAAACAAATAAGTGTAAATGTGGGACTGCTAGTTGCTAATGTTAAAAGACGGATTATTATTTGCCAATAGGCAAAACATGGGATTATTTAAATCCAATTTTCCTATATATATATATATATAGGGGTAGGGGAGGGATATAATGAAAACCTCTTCAAGTTTGGAAAACTGTGAAAACCAAACTAAAAAATTCGTTTTTTGTTCCAGTTTTTTTTATGGAGACTCTCTAAGTTAAAAAGACCCCCTTTATGCAAAAAAGTAAAAAAAAAACGCCTAGTATTTTTTTTAAAAAAAAAATATTTTATAACTGATGTTATATATGTAACAGCTGTTACATATGTAACATCGGTTATAAAATATTTTTTTTAAAAATTACTAGGCGTTTTTTTTGACTTTTTTTGCATAAAGGGGGTTTTTTTAACTTAGAGAGTCACCATAAAAAAAATCGGAATAAAAAATGAATTTTTTAGCTTGGTTTTCACGGTTTTCCAAACTCGAAGAGGTTTTCATTTTATCCTTCCGATATATATATATATATATATATATATATATCAACGTCTAAAAGACTGAGACAGGCTCTATTATGGCTGCAAAAAAGCATAAGTCCAACTGTTTTAGAGAACCCGCTCGGGTGAAGATTATGGGATTTGTTTTGCTCTATATCATAATAATATTGTGTTTTATGTTTTTATGTTATGTAGTTTAATTAAAGGAATATGGGAAAATATGTCAAGGAAAACCAGAGATAGGATGTCTAACTAAGGAGTCGGAAATTCATTAAATATTGATTTCGTTCAACCAAATACCTCAAATTCTCTAAGAAAACTAGATTTTCTAAATTTAGAATTCTCTGAAAAAACAGAAATAAATAATATAAGTACCAGCAGTTATAATTTTAACTGCAGATTTAAGGAAAAATTTAAACATAATCTACATACAGATAACACACACCTAAACGGTCTAACAGATTTAGTAATAAATCTAGGACACAGTTTACAAAAAGAATCTAAAAACAATAAAAATACATTAGAAAAATTAATAAACATTACAACTAAAAGATCTGAAGAAATTAAAAAACTCTCAGAAAATATAGAATATATTAAAGATCAGAATAATCAAATAATAAAAGAAATTAAAGAAATAAAGAAAAATATTTTAAATAAAAAAGATATTCTACAATTAAGTCACCAATTAGAGAATTGTAAACCAGAACAAACAAAAAATTTAATATCAAAAGTAGAAAACCAGGTTATAAATCTAGATAAATTATTAAACACAGTTAAAACCATTGTTGAAGGATAAAAACTGGAAAACTCAAAGGAATATAAAGAGGCAATAGAAAAAGTTAAAAAATACAAACCAGAAGACAACAAGGAAGAAGTCACAGGTTACACTTCATATTCAGGAACTAGTAAAAGTGATAAACAATATCCACTTTTATTCAATTTCATTATAAGTCTATTACTACAAATAATAGAAAAATTAAACAAAATATTAAATATATTAGAAAAAGATAAAATAGAAGCTAGTGTTACAGACGATATAGATAAAATAACAGAAGCTATAAATAAACTAAATATAGAAGATATAAAAATTGATAGAAAGCCTAAGCCATACACACATTGGGCACCAAGAAAATGAATGATCGAGATAATCGAAACTTTCTAGGAAGAAGTAGAACAATACAGGAAGCTAGAAACTCAACTAGTAATATACAAGATACTATATCATCTGACTCATTCCTAAACAGATTTATAAGGAGAGGTTCAGGGTCTAGTAGTTCACAACAGATAGTACAGTTAGAAGAAGAAATAGATCTAAATAGAAATATAGACCTATACAACCAACACCAACTAGATATCCTAAACCCAAGGATTCTATACCAAACAGGTATGTTAAATGTAAATACAACATTAATAAGAAGCAGTAGAGAAGAAAGCCTAAGGGTGGTAGATAGAATGGTAACCATAGACTTATTCTCACCTGAAACAATAGAAAGAATTAAACAGTCAAGAAAGAACTTTGTACATACAGGATTAATAGTAATAGGAATAAAAGCTTTAGGAAGAAAAAATTTAGGAACAAAATTACTAGCATTATTACTAGATAAAAGCTGGAAATGTGAGCTAAAAAAGGCAATAATATCAGGAATGGAAGTTGACCTTAGCCAAAATACAGCACTATTTTATTGTACACCAGGTCTCTTAAAAGATATTAGAGATTTACAGAAAATAAAAATAGCATTACAAACAAAAGGTTATGAAAATTATGAAGGTAATAACATAGTTATCAGTATAGGAGTACTAGGAAAAGCAAGTAACAGATCAGGAATGAAATATAAAGTAAACATAGAAGGAATAGTTAACACCATAGCATCAAAATCAATACAAATGATAGATCCAGTGAAAATAGATCCAGAAGAATTAGCAGGATTAGAATGGCAAATAGATGATTTTAAAGAAGAAGAAAATGTAAGGTTAGTACCAAAAAGAAGTTATATATATGAAGGAACTAATGGAAAACAAAGCCTAAGATTTACAGATTTTAAAAAGGAAGAAAAAGAAAGTGAAGACAGTGAAGAAACAGAGTATAACTTTATGAATATTATAGAAGAATATAATGAACCAATTTATGATACAGAAAATGATGAAATTAATACAGAATTCTATAAATTTGAACAAGAAGAAACTGATTATAGTTTACTAGAATATTTAGAAGAAGAAGAAACCATTACAGGATTCAAAATAGAAGAAACTAATAAAACCATTGAACAAATAATAAATAGAAAATTTACAGAAATAAATATACAAGAAGAAGTTGATGATATGATTATAGAATGTATGTTAAATCTAGGAATGACATATGAAGAAAGTTATAATAAGTTACAAGAATATTTTAACCTACCATTAGTAAACAACATTTTACAAGGAAAGACAATGATTTCAGACTTTTATAAACAAGAACAATCCTTTATGGATCAAGATATGAAAAGTCAGTATAAAAGAGGCAGAGTGGATTGGAGTGAAGCAGGAACCTCAACTGCAAATGTCATGGGTAGAGAACCATGGACAAAACCAACAGTAACTTATCAACAAGAATCAAATATAATTGGACATGGGAATAGATTACCTATTGGATACATATACAGTAGCAATATGTTGTTATTAGAACAACAAAAACCACAATTATGGTATGATGAAATTTTAACATGGGAACAAACAGTGGTAAGAATGTGGGAAACAAATAAAAAAGAAAGCATGGATATGTTTTCATACTTAGAAACCACATTAGGACCAACAGCTCTAGGAATCTGGCAAAGTAAAAAAGCTCAAGATCCAACAGAAATGAACAGAATCAAAGCATTAGGAGACAACCCTTATAATTTCACATCACAGATTAGAACGCTCATTTTAGGGGTAGACCCAGCAAAAAATAATAGCTTAATTCAAGATACTGCAATTAGAAATTTAGAACAATTAAGCATTGCAGATATGAAATATATAAATGAGTTTACCTTAGATTTCACAAGGTTATTATCACAAACAGGTTTAGCCATGGATGATGACTTGTGTAACAAATACTTTATAAAATTACCAGGTGATTTAGGAAAAAATATACATGAACTATGGAAAGAAACATACAGTGATAAAAAGAATCTAGGAATAGGACCTAGAATAACTTTCACATTTGGAATACTAGAAGAAAGATGTAAGGAGGTTGCTTTACAAGAACAATTAAAAAGAAATGCATATGCGTTTTGTAAAACAGCAATATATACACCACAGGCATATGGTTATTATGATAAAAAGAAAAAGCTTAGAAGAAGTACTACATACAAAAAGGAATATAAACCATATTATAAAAATAAGCCTTACTATAAAAATAAATACGTTAAAAAACCTCAAACAAGACAATGTAAATGTTATATTTGCGGAGATGAAAGACATTTAGCTAATAAATGCCCAGACAAAAATAAAAATACTGAAAGAAGTAATCTAGTAGAACAACTAAATGACTATGAAATAGAGGCTGTAGATACGGATCATACAGACAACGAATCAATTTATAGCATATACAGCGAAGATGAACAGTCAGTTACAAAAGTAACATATACATATATGAATACAGAAGAAGAATGTAGTCATAAGTGGATATCTAACAGAGGAAATAATTATATAAAATGTTATAATTGTGGATATTATCCAAGTATAGAAAAAAGATCTCAATGTAATATTTGTTTTAAAGAAATATGTTATATATGTCTAAAAAAGATGTACAATGAAGAAATAGACACACCAGAAACAAGTAGTGATTTAGGATCAAATAGTCAAGAACAATCAATAAAGAAGCTTGAAATGATAACAGAATTACATAGTCTAAAAATAAATAGTATAGAAAACAAAATAAAAGAAATTGAAGAATTGATCCAAAAGAAAAAAGAACATGTTGAGTATAGTAAGATGTCAACAGAAACACAAGAGCAAACATACATACAAACACAAGGATGTGTAAATATGATAAATATACAATGTAGACTATGGCTAGATAACAATAAAGTATTAGATTTACCAGCCCTAGTAGACACAGGAGCAACAAAAAGTTTAATATCTTACAGCTTAGCACCACAACAGTATCATAAAAAATTTGCTTATAATCTAGTTACAAGAACTGCAGAAGATAGATTAATTTCAATAACACATTACTTAGAACCAGTGGGAATTCAATTCTTAGATTTTGCTGGAAATTACAGTGTAAAGTATGACATACCACAAGTAAATATAAACCCACAACATATAAAGTCAAAAGATTTTGTACTTGGTTTAAACTTTTTATTTGGATTAAATGGAGCAGTTACATTAACAAGAAATTTTATAACACTTAGTAAACATGTTTATAACTTTCCAACACTACGGTACAATAGTACATCTGCATTTGCTCAGAAACGTGGAGAGAAAGGAAACCTAGACTTTTTAAAAAATAAAAAGGAACAACACATAGAAAATGAAACTATTAAGTTACTTACAGAATTCATGAGTCACGAATTAGAAAAGGGAAAAGATGTTACAAAAAGTATAAATCATCCTACAATTTTACATCTAGAAAAAATAGGTCTCATAGGAGAAGACATTAAAAACTCAAAGATAAAATATACATGTAAATTCAAAATAAAAAATCCAGACATCACTATTAGAACAGCAAACATAGAATATAGCCCCCTAGATAAAGATGAATTCAAAAAACAAATACCAGAAATGTTAGATCAAGGACTGATTAGAAAATCAGAAAGCCCACATAGGACAGCAGCATTCATAGTAAAAAATCATAGTGAAATAAAAAGAGGAAAAGCAAGGATAGTCTATAATTATAAAAGGTTAAATGATAACACAGAAGATGATGGATATAACATTCCAAATAAAGACAGCTTATTAAACTTAATACAAAGAAAAAAGGTTTTTTCAAAATTCGACTTAAAATCAGGATACAACCAGTTACAACTAGAAGAAAACTTTAAACCATGGACAGCCTTCACATGTTCAGAAGGACAATTTGAATGGAATGTTCTTAGCTTTGGATTAAAAAATGCTCCTTCAATATTTCAAAGGTTTATGGACAGCATATTCTTACAATATAATTTCTGTTTAGTTTATATTGATGATATTTTAGTTGCAAGTGAAACAGTACAGGAACACGAGAAGCATCTACAAAAGGTTTTTGAAGAAATAAAAAAGAATGGTATAGTAGTTTCAAAAAGAAAAATGGAATTATTCAAACGAAAAATATCATTTCTTGGGTTAGAAATAGGAGATGGAAAGATAGAACTACAACAACATATCTCTATAAAAATTCTAGATTTTCCAGAAAAAATACAAAACTTAAAACAAATACAAGCTTTTTTAGGATTAGTTAATTACGCCAGAAAATTTATACCAAACTTATCAAAACTAGTAGGACCATTATATAGTAAAACGACAAAAAATGGACAAAGAAATTTTAATCAAGAGGATATAAAGTTAATAAGAGAAATAAAAATTGCGGTTAAAAAGATTAAACCATTAGAATTACCATTAGTAACAGATTATATCATTATAGAAGTTGATGGATGTAAAGAAGGATGGGGAGCTGTTCTTCTTTCTAAACCTAATAAATATAGTCCAAAAGAGAATGAAAAGATATGTTCATATACAAGTGGAAATTTTAAAACAGGAACAAATTGGACAAGCTTAGATTTTGAAATACAAGCATTACTTAGTGCTTTAGAAAAATTTAAAATTTTCTTACATAAAGAATTTACAGTAAGAACTGATTGTGAAGCAATAGTAAAATTTATAAAAAATGATCAAAGCAAAAAGATGAACAGGACAAGATGGGTTAATTTACAGAATGTTATACAAGGGAGTGGATACACTATAAATTTTGAACATATAAAAGGAAAAAATAATGGAATAGCAGATATGTTATCTAGAAACATTAACAAATTATTGTTTGCAGATGGACAGAAAAAGTAAAGGAAAAGATAAACTTATACAGCCTATAAAGCTCAAAAGATACTCTTCACCAATGAGCATCTCCTCAGAAGATGAAGATAACAACACAGAAAAGCTCTTAAACCAGTCTATGCAAGCAGATAAGATATACAGTCAAAGACAAGCTGCTTCTTCATATGATTGCTTAGAAAACATTACACAAGTTTTCCTTCCTACAACACCAGTTCACAATTCCACAAAACAGGTTTACAGTCCTACAAGTGTTGTTTATAATCCTACAGAGATATATAAACAGTCTCCAACAAGACGTTTACCACCATCCATAAAACCAAAAAATTTACAGTTTAAACAAGTGGATACAAGCCCAACAAATCAAGTTATTACCTTTGGTAATTATTCATTACCAAAATGCAATGATCATAATACAAAGTTTAGGCCTATAATAGGTTTAAGTTTGACAGAAAAACAACAATGTCTATTAGACAACCTATGGCATATTCAAACCATGCCACAGGCATCTTCGTTCAAAGTACAAGTTCTCAATGCTCTTAGCATCTATTTTCAAGAACAAACTGTTAAAATCCCAGAAAAACAAAAACCAAAGTTTACACACTATATAATTTTTCGAGGAAATAAACTTGGAATTTTTAACAAATGGGAAACAGTGGCAAAATATATAAATTGCTATGGACCTATATACAAAGGTTACTACAGTTTTGCTGAAGCGTTAAAAGCAGCAAGAGATCACTTTGGTGTAGACAGCTTCTTCATCGAAGCTGAAGAGGTCCCAACATTTTCAGAAATTGCAAAAATAAATCCTGAACAACTCATAAAAACTCAAGAAGATGTTATTGCAAAGTTACAAGAACAGCTGATACAACAAGAAAAGAGTACATCTATACATGTTCAGCTTGAAAACAACGTACTAAAACATAAAATAACTATTCTAGAAGCAAAAAATACACAGCTTTTACAACAGCTAGAAAGGAAAGAAGTATTTATAAACAGAGATTTTAATTCTTTTAAAGCTCGAATCCTTGATACACCATGGAAAGAATGCTTTAAAAAAGTTACACAACACTTCCCAGAGTTTGAACAGATAGTCTCACAGAAGATTTGTACAGAATTTCCTATTGTGTTGTATGAGCTACAACAAAAGTTGGTAAAGATAGCCTTCAATGAAGAATCTTATAAAGGAATCAAAGTTGTTGAAAGAATTGATGATGAAGGAGAAGGAACTGGTCTTCTGCTTTTACAAATAAGCCTGCATATAACAGATATGCCAGATGAAGAAATTATTCAGTTTTACCACAATGGTATGATTGATTATTTCGATTTCCGTTTAACAGCTAAAACAGAAAAACTCCTAGATCAGTTTGGAGAAAAATTTACTTTAACAGCAGGAAACATTGCTACACACACGTTTCCTCCAACAGTAGGCTGCAAGATGTTTTCTTCCTTGCCTAATGCAAATGATCACACATACAGACCAGCTAGAAAAAGAATATTTATTAGCCACAAAACAACAGTTCAAAGTTATTTAGAAAGTTTGGCTATTAAAACAAATGTAGATTTCTCAACTCTTTGTTGGCTAGAGAGTATGGGTGATTATGACAGTCTTAAAGACAGAAAATCAATCTTGAAGTTCAAAGAAGACCCGACCAAAGCATTTATTACAAAGAATCAGAAAACTCCGGTCTTACCTGACGAACTCAATTGGAAAGACTTCAAGTTACTCGCAGAAGGACATTATACACAAGTATGGACACATAAAAATTGGAACATGCTCTTACCTTTCATTGGGGAAGGAGATAACTTAGAGCTAAAACACATTCACAATGATGATGACATAGAAGACTGTGACACAGACCCAGGTTCAGCACCTTCAATCGACAGCACACATAGAGACTTCTAAAGATGACGTCATCTATGACATACTCAACCAATAAACAGACAAGATGGACAGGCAATATGGCAAATCAAATTATGACTCTTATCTAGACAGCATCTATCTACTTTAAGTCATTTTTAAGCATCTTCTTTTTAGTTTTGTTTGTTTCTTTCTTTAATCCCCTACCGTAGATTTAATTTGTCAAGATCATTGTATAGCATAGTTGTTTGCCTATAAAAGGCATTTCTTTCTTCAGTTGTAAGCACCAAGCAATTTTACCAGAAATAGCAATACTATCAAGCTTTTATGGCACACTAAATTTCCTTTCTGTACTCCTTAGCAAAGGCTCCTAGTCTCTGAGTTCTTCCCAAGTTCTTCATACCATATTCCCCACCAAAAAAAAAAAAAAGAGTCTTTTTTACCTTCTTCTACCTTCTCTGTGTCAAAGTTCATCCGCTGTGCATACACTCATCATTCGTCCTCCTCTTACCTCTGTAAGTTTTTCTCTTATATATATTTAAATTTTTACTTTTTACTTATATTTACCGTAAATTTTTACTTTTTACCGTACCTCTGTACCTAATATATATATATATATATATATATATATATATATATATATATATATATATATGGGAATGATCAAATAAAAACAAGATGTTATTGCGAAAACACGAAAACAAATATTAAAACCTCTATAACTTCCTCATACGTTAATATTTTTTTAAAAAATTTATACCAAAAGTCTTATAATTATGTCACATTTAATTCTGGAGAAAAAAATTAAACATTTAAAATTTCATGATTTTTTTATTATTGCACATGTGCAATAATACGTATTAATTATAATACACATGTGCAATATTAACAAAAACATTAATTTTTTAAAAACTTTTTCTAAAATTAAAGATAGTAGAATTATAAGATTTATGGTGAAATTTTTTATCAAAAATATTAATATATGAAAAAGTTATAGAGGTTTTAATATTATTGCACATGTGCAATCATAATTTTTTATTCCACATGTGCAATAATAAAAAAATTAAAAAAACGTTGAATTTTTTTTTATTTTCTCCAGACTTAAAGATAACAGAATTATAAGATTTATGGTGCAACTTTGTATAAAGAATTTTAAAATATGAAAAAGTTATAAAGGTTTTAATATTATTGCATATGTGCAATAATAATAATAAAAAAATTTATTGCACATGTGCAATAATAATTTTTAAAAAAAATTAATTTTTTTTAATTTTTCCAGAACTAAAGATAACATAATTTTAAGGATTTTGGTATAATTTTTTTAAAAAAGTATTAACGTATGAAAAAGTTATAGAGGTTTTAATATTTGTTTTCATGTTTTCGAAATAAAAGTTGTTTTCACATGAACCTTACCCATATATATATATATATATATATATATATATATATATATATATATATATATATATATATATATATAGGGAGAGGATCATTTGAGAACCAATTTGGTTTGAGAACTAAAAAGAACTAAAAAGAACTAATTAGAGCCACAAGTTTATTTACATATATCCTCCCTCCCATGAATTGTAGTGGTCCCCCCTGAAATTTGTGGTTGAGATTTAGTTCTCAAAAGTTCTCAAAACAAAAAGTTCTCATTTGAACCTAACCCATATATATATATATATATATATATATATATATATATATATATATATATATAAAATATATTTTGAAAAGTTCATTGTAGTCACCTTTATAAGTGTAGACACCTTTTTCACCATTAGATCTCTTGATTTAATGGGAGATGATCATTTGAGAACTAATTGGTTTGAGAACTTTTGAGAACCATTTTACGCCACTAGTTTATATATATGGAAAACCCCTATGAATTATAGACCACCCCACCTGAAATTAGTGGTTGAGAAATGTGAGAAGTGAATGATGTGTTAGATATTAATGCATGGTATTGTCCTTTTATTATATTTTTTGTAAATATATGACACTATACATGGTTTTTCCATTTTAAAGGGTTATATATTTATCAAAATTAGAATTATAGGATAACACAATGTAAACACAATGTACTAATATTCTAACACAATGCCTTTTTAAAAAATTCTTAATAAATAGTGTTTGGTGGTGTTTGGAATCCAATGAATGATTTTTAAATTTTAAGATTGTCATATGTTTTGCTAAAAACATAATTAAAAGATAACACAATGCATTAATTGAAAATGCGTGAGCGTATGATCGTTTACTCAATCGTATTGAAATCAATGTAAAACGAGAGTGAACACAAGAGTAAATACAATAAAGCTTGTATTAGACCACAGAGAGTTTACACAGAAAGACACATAGAAGATTTGACCAGAAAACTACTGAATACAACACAAGACGTATATTTATACTAGCTAAACCCCAACTGTCCGAACCTCAGGTTCGGACAAGGTTCGCCCGGTCCGAACCTAGAGTTCGCCTAGGGTTCGGTCAGAACCAATCTTGCACATCTTGTCTTGGACGTGATACTTCACATGACGATCAGGAACTAGGTACTAACAAACTCCCCCTCGGCATGTGCAGTATCAACCCTTCCATTAAAACTTGTATCTTGTATTTTCAATCAAACTCTCCCTCAACTTGACGATGAGTTCAATCTTGAATACTTGATATTGCATCGTGTGTAATCTCTTTATCAACAATCTTCAGAAGACTTGAAGTTGTGATGTTGTTTTTCCACATAGAAACCTGCCAACATAAATAATCTTGGCGCAAAACGTCTCTTCGAGACTCCAAGATATTTTGATTTTGAAATTAATTTCGTATTCCGTGTTGATCAATCGAAAAGAAATAAGAAATAAAATCTTTTTATTTTTTAGAAACTTTACATTAAAACACACCTAAAATATTTTTGGAATTTTCTGATAGGAAAAGTAAATGCAATATAGAATCAGACACTATTTTTGTCTTTTATGAGAAAGATCACAACTTGGGATCATATTGGACATAACATGTTGAACTACACTTCAATTTCGATTATTATAGCACATAAGCCATGTCGATTGCAAATATAATTTGTCCAACTTTAAAACCAGGCAAAATCATTCTCATAACATCTTGATATGTTAAGGTATTGATTAAATTTGCATTGATCAATGTACCCCACACTATCAGACATACTCAGATATGCTTTTCTTATCACATTTAGTGATTTCACTTGTGATTTAAATCACATAGTGATAGTATTCATGATATAGTCAACTGTGTTCCATGTAAAAAGAAATAAGAACGTTAAATCATCTACCTTAAGGTCGATCTTTCGATACGCAGATAAGGCCTCAGATTTAACAAAATAAGAAATTAAAACATGTTGAAATTGTATAACTCAACAACAATCAGGTCGGTCTTGTGGACACGCAGAGAAAGTCCGATGAGTTATACGAAACACCAAAGAAAATAAAGCAGAACGTCAAACGAACAACGATCAGGTCGATCTTTCGATACGCAGAGAAAGTCCGATCGTTTGACAAAATAAAGAAAACCAAACAAGTTTAAATCTTTGCAAAATGAACACATGTATACACAGTGACTTCTCATTTTATTTTTAATATATCTTTTTCTTGATATATCGTGAGATATGCATCAAGATGTTGTCCACTAGGTCAAGCATCATATTAGTGTATATCACATTTGAATACTTTATGATTTGCCGAGCCTACCTTACACATCGATCAAATGGTCTTATTTATGATTTTTTCATCTATTTTATCCATGAGTCAGAAGATGTAAGCCAATGTACCATCATTTCCCAATCATGTCGGATACAATTTCTCATTTTTCAATGTTTTTGGATTTTTGCATTTTTCAATGTTTTTGTCTTTTCAAATTTCTCCCCTAAAAATGAGAACTCTATTTATAGATTTTTATTTTTACGATTTAAAAAAAAACACACTATTTTTGTATTTTTGCAAAAACAAACTCCCCCTCAAAAAGAGACGGAGTGAAAAACAAAGCAGAAATTGATCAACCAACATGAATACTTGTTGTCATTTAGCATTTTGAAAACAAGATTGATTTGGATATTTAATTTAAGTTATCACAAATATTTCACAATCAGCAATTTTCCAATCACCGAAAGGTCTTCCTGAAATACCTGCTGACACCAAATAAAACATTAGTTGCTCTGGGATTGACCCGATTCAAAAGCGTCGGGTCGCCCGGTGTCTTCCACAAAGTCATTGTTGGCATTGGAAACAATCTTTGGTTTCCATATTTTGAAAGATTTTGATTTTTGATCAGAACCAGAATCAGTATCAACTGACGTACTCTGTTTAGACCAAGACGACTTACGAGTGGATTTGATCGTTGAAGACCATGGTTTATCAAAAATTCGACCTTTGTTAGCCACATACTTAGCCGTGTTGTGGATATATGCAGTCATCGGACAATCAGCAACAAGATGTCCAGGTTGACGACATGCATAACAAAGTCTTTCTCGAAATTTAAGCACTTTTGAAAAATTCTTTGAATTTTGAAAACCAGATGAATGTTCAGAATCAAAGTTATCAAAGAAATCATCATATGAATCATACCTAGGAGATGGACTCCTTGAAGATGATGACCTTCCAGAATAATAAGAATTTTCTTTCAGAGGAGGTGATTTTTTTGGAACTTTAACTTTGGAATTCTATTTAGCTTTTTCTGGCTTCTTAGTTTGAGCCGGTACTTCCTTGACCTCATAACCCAAGCCTTTGTGTTTGAAACCTAGAGTCTTTGATGAACTTGAAGAAGAACCAGAAGCATCTCTCCCCTTAGATTCTCTAGTGAATTTAGCTTTAATGTCTTTCAATTTATTATTTTCAACCAAAACTTTGTCTTCTTCAGTTGCAGATGGAGTACTTGCACCACTTTTATCAAAAACTTGTTCATTTTCTAGAAAAATGGACTTTGAGCTAAACTTCCGAGCTTCATCCAAAGACTTTTCCTTTTTCGTAGACTTTGACTTCTTCTTCTTGGATGGAGTGGCAAACTTCGAATAATTATGCAATTTGTCTTTAGGATCAAGCGGAGCAGATGTAGCTTCAGATAAATCCACTGGTTTAGGAACCATATGAATATCATCTTTCTTAGAACTGTTTTCACCCCGATCTTGTTTGTATAAGAAATTCAACAATGTCGGTGACAAATTGCAATTCTTCACTTGCCTCTTTAACTCCAAAATTTCCAACTTCAATTCAGTGATCTGCTGTTGGGCATCAAACACTTCTTTTTGTGACTTGATGAACTTTGCATTGAGATCATCATATTTATATGTTTGTAACTTCCGGATCTCACATTCAGCAAATAATTCCTCAAGAACACTTTCTCTTTTCTTCTTGTAAATTTCAACATCTCTAGTCAACACTTCATTTTTATCTCGATAAAGAACATTTTTATCTCGATAAAGAACATTTTTATCTTAAGCATAGAAATCTTGTTCTGAAGTTTCTCAATAGTAGCTGCAGACTCAATAATAAGAGCATTCGCCTTTTCATACTTTTGTTGAACTGGATAACTCTTTTCAAATAAATTCTCAAAATCTTGAGCTGCATCCAATGCTTCAGCTTTGGCTTTCTCATATTCTTCTGTCAACTTACTCTTTTCTTTCAAAACATCCTCATGGACATTAACCAATTCATAATATTTCTTTTGAAATTCATCCAATTCCTTCTTGAGGACAACAATTTCTCCAGACAATAACTCAGAATCTTTCATAAGAGTTGCATTCTTCTTTCCTAATTTTATACATTCAAGACATTTTGATTCTTCGACTTTAACTTCTTCGATCATTGATATTGTCGAATTGGAATCAAAATCAGTCAGAATACTATCATCATCATCATGACGAGCAGTCAATACAATAGTAAACGAAGCATGTTTCATTTTTGCTTAAGAATCTGCATTCCAGGCAAATTCATTTGGATGCCAAAACGTGTCTGTCAGTTTTTCATTAAAAGAAATAGATTTCTCTTCAACCTTGGGAGTTGCATTTGGTGAATGAATAACCAAATGAGCATGTTGACCAGACTTCAGCTTGTTTTCAGATGAACTTGAACATTCTCGTGCAATATGTCCATAAACAGAACACTTATAACACATAACCTTTTACTTGTCCAATCCAATTTTTCTATCCTGATTCAATCTTTTCTTGTCAGTTCTATTGAAAAATTTCTTCGTTCTTCGAACTAACATAGCATACTGCCAGTTCAAATCCATTTCTTCTAAATGATCATAATCTATCTGATCATAATCTTCATTTGTCAATTCGGCATTACTAACAGCACCAGTAATAACCCCGAATTATAAAGATACCAACGCAGACATTAAAGCATTCTAATCATCAGCGGTTTGAGCAGATAAAACATTCTGAGTCAAAGAACTAGGAACATAAACATTACAGCCAGCAGAAAAACTAGGAGTTTCAGATTTACCTGCAATAAATGTTGTAGGAGGTGCGGAACTAAAAGTATTAGATTTTCCAGCATTCATGGTAGAATCATTATCACCAAAATACACAGAAGGATTTTGAACTTGTGCAAGAAGTGATTTGTTAACCATTATCTCCATATCCCTTGCTTGAATTCTTTGAATCAAATCATTGAACGATATTCCCGGATATTCTTTATCATGAGTAATCATCATCACACAATTCTCCTATTTCTCAGGTAATGCTTCCAAAATCTATTCTTTCATATCAGCGTCTTCATTTGTAAGACTTACCAAACGCATTTCACTCATTAAGTGAGCAAATCTTGCAATCAGATTTGGAATTGATTTGTTTTGATAATGCTTGAAACTATCAAATTCTTTCTTCAAAACCTTCTGACGACTTTTCTTATATTGGTCATTGCCTTCACATCGTTTTTCCAAAGCATCCCACAAATTCTTTGATGTGTAGTTACCCGAAAATTGATGTAGTAACTCTATAGGCAAAGCCATCGTCAAAGTACCATATGCTTTCTTTTCAGCTTGATATGCTTTCTTTTGTTTAGATGACATCTTTCTTTGAAGTACTGGTTCTCCGGTTTCATCCTTAGGATAAACATATTGATCAGTAAACGACAACCACATATCAATATCATTTGTGTCCACATATGCTTCAAACTGTTTAACCCAACTATGATAATCTTCCAATTTGAGCAATTTAGGAACTTTCTGACTTGTTCCAATTTCGTTGTCATAGTTCATCATAGTTTGCATCGTTGCTTGAACCGAATTTTGAATAGCCGCAAACGCTTGAAAATCGGACATTTTGTAAATTCTGGTTACTGTTCACCCCGAACCTGTCCCGAACCTAAACTGTGTCACCGAACTTCGTCCGAACCCTGTCTGAACTGGAATGAAAATGCCGAACCCTTGACGAACTTGAACTTCGGTAATAAACAAACTTTCGTCGAACTTTCGCCGAACTTTATACGAACCCGAACTTCGAAAACAACGAACGTCGACCGAACCTTATCCGAACTTCAACTTCGTACGAAAGTTGTCCGAACCTTATCCAAACCTGGAGTTCGGAGCCCAGTTACGCCGAACCTTAGACGAACTCGAACACTCTCGACTCCATTTTCACGATTTTCAGTGTTTTTAACAAATTTTTGAACATGAACTCAGATAAACTCCATAGAAATAATTTTGAAGAAGATTTTTCAGAAAAAAATACACTCGAAATGATCAAATGAGCTCAAAAACTTGAAGAATTTTAAAAAACCCCACTTTTTGACTCAAACTCCGAAAAACAATGATTTCCGATCAGTAGAATGAACCAATTCTCTGATACCACTTGAAGATGCGTGAGCGTATGATCGTCCACTCAATCGTATTGAAATCAATGTAAAACGAGAGTGAACACAAGAGTAAATACAATAAAGCTTGTATTAGACCACAGAGAGTTTACACAGAAAGACACATAGAAGATTTGACCAGAAAACTACTGAATACAACACAAGACGTCTATTTATACTAGCTAAACCACGCTTGTCCGAACCTCAGGTTCGGACAAGGTTCGCCCGGTCCGAACCTAGAGTTCGCCTAGGGTTCGGCCAGAACCAATCTTGCACATCTTGTCTTGTACTTGATACTTCACATGACGATCAGGAACTAGGTACTAACATTAATATCCAAACACCATGCACTTCTCACACTTCTCACGCAAAAACTACTTTGTATTTTAACCCAACTATATATATATATATATATATATATATATATATATATATATATATATGAGAGAGAGAGAGAGAGAGAGGGAGAGAGAGAGAAAGAGAAAGAGAGTGCGGTTCGCGTGCAAACATGCATTTTGCCTAAATTCCGTGCGGAGGGGGGCAATCCAGTAATTGGCCATATCCCTTCCCCCATTTGTATTTTTGGAAGTTATTCATTTTCCTCCACGTTTTTCAAACGGTCATAACTTTTTCATACAACATTATTTTTCAAAATAAAATTCACCATGATTCTATTCGCGTTTTTATCTTTAATTCGAGACTAGGTTTGCTCGATTTGGAGGAAAAAAATTTGACGTTTTTCTAGCGTTTTTCCAGTACACCAGCATAGCAGCATAAAAACGCAAACATATCAGCACACTAGCACAGAAAACACAAACATACTAGCACTTAACCAACACATAATCATACGCACACCAGCACATAACATAAAAAAAATGCCGATTTTTTAGTTTTTTTTATAAGTTTTTAAAGTTGTGCTTGTATAAATCTATGCTAGTCTGGTGCTCTTGTAAATATCAAGCAGTACCATCACTAAAACAATGTCTAACAGACTTCGAAAACCAAACACAAACACAAGCACAACCAGCATAAAAAAAATACCAGCACAATGTATAAAAATAATAAAAAAATAAAAAAAGATAGCTTAGGCTTCGAATTAATGTCTGAAATTCAGCATAATCCTAAATCGCTACTATAACATCCTAAAAAAATCTGGTCTGGAAACGGCGTAAAAACATCAAAAATTATTTTTTCTTCAAATCGAGCAAACCTAGTCTCGAATTAAAGATAAAAACGCGACTAGAATTATGGTGATTTTTTAATAAAAAAAATAACGTCGTATGAAAAAGTTATGGTCGTTTTAAAAAGGGGGGGGGGGGGGACTTGAAATAAAGTCAACAAGAGTTCTCTCCCTATTTTGCCATTTCATCCTTAATTTACGTTTTATCTTCCTTTCCCCAATCTCCTTTAATCTCATACATCCAACAAAATGATCTAATGGTCCAAGATTATCCCTACGCTTCTTAGGCAAAATGGTGGTTCGCGTTTGAACCTTCTTTTATATATATATATATATATATATATGGGAAGGATAAAATGAAAACCTCTCCGAGTTTGGAAAACCGTGAGAACCAAGTTAAAAAATTCGATTTTTGTTCCGATTTTTTTTATGGTGATTCTATAAGTTAAAAAACCACCCTTTACGCAAAAAAATAAAATAAACGCCTAGTAAATTTTTTTAAAATTTTTTTATAACCGAGGTTACATATGTAACAGGGTACTGTTACATATGTAACCTCGGTTATAAAATATTTTTTTTTTAAATTTTACTAGGCGTTTTTTTATTTTTTTTACGTAAAGGGGTTTTTTTTAACTTATAGAATCACCATAAAAAAATCGGAACAAAAATCGAATTTTTTAGCTTGGTTTTCACGGTTTTCTAAACTTGGAGAGCTTTTCATTTATCATTCCTATATATATATATATATATATATATATATATATATATATATATATATATATATATAGGGAGAGGATCATTTGAGAACCAATTTGATTTGAGAACTAAAAAGAACTAATTTGAGCCACAAGTTTATTTACATGTATCCCCCCTCCCATGAATTGTAGTGGTCTGGTTGAGATTTAGTTCTCAAAAGTTCTCAAAATAAAAAATTCTCATTTGAACCTAACCCTATATATATATATATATATATATAAAAAAAAATATTGGGTCATTATATATTAACACACATTTTTACTAAAAAAAACAATTTTCTAACGGTCGTTTGGACCCAAATGGTCGTTTGGGTTTTTTTGGGTCGTTTGAGTTTTTTTTTTTTTTTTTTAATATGGTTGTTTGAGTGTCGTTTTGGCCAACAAAACCAATATGGTTGTTTGAGCGTCGTTTTGGCCAACAAAACCAATGTTTAAAAAACCGGTTTTGAAGTTGAACCGGAAAAGTTTTTGGAGCCGGTCGGACCGGTTAGACCAGCCGGTTCAACCGGTTAGGGGTATATATTTTTATAAAAATGCTAATAAACTTGTACACTCCAACAAAAATAGTTAAAATGCAATTTTAGTCCACTAAAAAATAATACCAAATAGTATTTCACAAGAAAAATATAAGTTTTAAAGTTCACAAATAATAAAAAATAACAATAAAGTATACACATATAATAAAAATAATTCAAAAAAATAAAAAATAAGAAAACCGGTTGAACCAGAACGACAAGTTCAGATCTCGTAAAAACCCGTGAAAAAACCGGAGACCCTAAAAAAATCCGGTCGAACCCGGTTTTTTAAAACACTAGCTAAAATGACCCCTTAAATTTCAGGGGGGCCTGTGGTTTTGTAATATTTAAAAAATTATAAAAAAACAAAAAAAAATATTTAAAAAAAACCCAAATGACCGTTTGGGTCCAAACGACCCATATTGGCCCCAAACGACCGTTTAAAAGTTGTTTTTTTAGTAAAAAGGTTTGTTAATATAGCCAAAGCCATTTAGTAAGGGTATTTTACAACCATTAGCTTAGTTTAACAGTGAATGTCTATTTCATTATATTAGAGATACTAAGCTCTATGCTTACGAGACATTAAATGGAGTTAAAGTATAAATTTAATTGAAGCTAGCATTTACCGTTGATCTCTTTTTCTTCCTGTTAACTATTAGGGCACGCGGTATGGTTCGTTGTGGGGGACGTTTAACGGCAAAACGCCGTTGAACACCGCCCCCCCCCCCCCCGCGTTATGGGTTGGCGTGGAAGCCAGGCGTGAACATTGTAACGACATTTTTGGGAGGTGTTGTGCACATTCGACCATTACCAACGGTCAAAAAAAGATCCGTTGATTTATTTAAAAAAAAATTAATCAATTTCACCTATATAAACCCATTTTCCCCTCATTTTTTAACACCCTTTTTTTTTTTAAACTTTCTACCTTTCTTCATCTATATTCTCTTTTTATATTTTTTAATCACCACCACAATAAATCCCAACCAAGATCCAAACAATCAAAACCCGTGGAATATGCCAACATTTGCGGGACAACCTAACCCGTTATTCGTGAGTCCCGACCAAATTCCACCACAAGCCTACAACCCGAACCCCTCGTACCAAAATTACGCGGCATGGGGTCAAATACCAACAACTCAATTCCCACCATCCCAACATCAACCACAAATGTTTTCACAATCAAGAGCACAAACACCCGTTGAAGAAGATGACGACTTGGAAATCATCCCGGAGACACAAGCCCCCGAATCATCTAAAAAAACTCGACGTAGGGGCAAAAAGAAAGTTGTTGGAACGCTTGAACCGCAAGGGAAGAAGAAATGGGACACGGCGAAGGAGTTGGATTTAGTTCGTGGGTATGTTGATACGTCGGAAGATCCAAAATATGGTATACATTTTTTTTTTAAGTTTTAAAGTTCTTTAACTTATATTTTATCCATCTAATTCTTTTTTCTTTTTGTAGGGAACTCTCAAACGAAAGGAACGTTTTGGTCTCGTGTTAGTGAAAAGTTCCACGAGATCAAGAAATCGAAAGCAAATGGGAATGATGTATACTTTCGAAACAACGATAAGCTTAGTAGCAAATGGTTCGACATTAAAAGGAAAGTTGGGAACTTTCATGGCATTGTTATGGGGCTCAAAAGACATTGTCCAAGTGGGTCAAGCGATGTCGACTTTTTAAACTTAGCCATCGATCATTATCGTGACGATCATAACTCGGCACCTCTCAACAAGCATTATGAAATTTTGAGCAAATCTCCAAAATTTAATGAGATTATGGATCTTACGACTTCGAGCGGCAAGAAACGGTAATCCACTGATATGGATAGTCCTATGGGATCGGCTTCAACGGGACTGTGTAATGTTGACCTTAAGGACACGGTCAACTTGGAGGAGGAGGAGGAACCCGAGATGTTGGCAAGGCCGGTGGGGAAGAAAAAAGAAATACGGCAAGAAAAAGAAAAAAAAAGGAAGACGACGCTTTCATTGAGCAACTTCATTTGTTCAACCAAGAGCAAATGAAACGTACAAAGTTGAGGGATGATAAAATTCGAATTCAAAAGGAAAAAGCGGATTTGAAGAAAGAAAAATTACGCATTGAACAAATGCGTATGTTGAGCGTGGACACATCGAAGATGAGCGAGGAGGACCGACAATTTTTCGGGGAGGAGAAAGAGAAGATTAGGAAAAAATTATCTTCGGAGCAGTTTATATTTTAAGTGTTTGTAATTTCTAGTATTTGTAATGTTTTATTTTTATTAATTAAAATGTTTAACTATTATTTAAATTTAAAAAAAGTAAAAAAAAGAATAATAAAATAATCTTTCAACAGCACAACATCACACCATGTATACCACACATGGTGTTGAAAGATGGTGTTATCCAGTCATCGCATACGTGACAAGATAACACCACATTTCAACACCATGTATACCACATGTCTTACTATGTCTTACTAAGCTGGGGTTATAACACATGACAAACTTATATTTCTTTGTTTTTTATCTATGTTTTAATGTTAACTTTATTTAAAATCATACTTTTGTGATAATGTACAAGTTATCTAAAACATACAAACCGTGATCAAAGCTACTTCGATGTTTTGATTTTTAAATTACATGTTTTTACTCATACAACCTTTAAATATGAGTTTTGTAAAATTGGGATTTTTCGTTAGGACGTTCTTATTTTTATCAGCGCTTCGAAGTGAAATTGTCCATGAGGTAAATACCAATATACATGTCATTGAAACCGCCATACAAATTTTAACACCCTCGCTGTATCTTACAGGTTTTGCACAATAGTTAAATACTCATCCTCAACGCACTAGATTTTTCTCATTTCAAACCCATCGTTTATGCATTTCAACCATCATGCAATTATGTCCCCTTCATATTAGCAACGCACTAGATTTTTCTCATTTCAAAATTTTCATCTTGGGGAGGAAAGGGTATCCATCATTTCATCTCATCCTAAACCCTGCTTAAACCATTTTTAAATAAAATGTAAATCAATAGTTATTTACACTTGTACCACATGTTTTGTTATGTAATTAAACAACATGTGAGATTATGGAGATTATGATCCCTTTAATACAGAAAGATGTCGATACTATGGGGCACGTGGCGGTGTTGACCTCGGTGTAAAGCACACTTGGTCAACACCGGGTCCTTTTTGGGAGCAATATCATGCACCCTAATGACGTTTAGATGCAAAATTAAATTATTATACCTTAACTTAGGGTTTTTATTAATGGACTTTTAACCTTTTTAATATGAATACATCTGGAGCGATTTTCTAGAGTAAATAAAGTATATTTGCCTCTTACATGATTTAGACTCCTAGTCTTTTAATTATAAGTATACATTTAAACTATTAAGATGTACGTCCTTTTAATTTAACTAAGCGTATTTGGACTTTGCCTGCTCGTTTCTTATAATGGGATGTAGGTTTATTGAATAACTACAGACACATTTGTTTGTTTAGTTTCATGCATGAATTTTTCTGGTGCTTAAATAAACTTATAACTTTTTTGTCACATTTAGTAATAATATACATGCTACTATTCTCATCAACGGCTAATTAGTAAGTAGGGTCGATCGGCCTTCTTCCCGGTCAAAAATGAAGTGTCTGGGTATGGAAAATGATGGTTTTGGTGGATAGGGACCTCCAAAAGAGGGATTGTAGGATGTAAGAGTGGTTATACAGAAGCATGGAGGTGGATATGGAATGCTGATAGAGATAATGTGTTTTTGTTAAAAGTGTAAGATGTTAAATTCAAAGAGGAGGGTGGTAGAGTCGAATTTTGTGTTGCATTGGAGTTCTTTGGTTAAATCAATATTACATGTTTATAAGTTATAATTAAAATATGTGTTTACTTTTAATTTTTCTAAACTGAAACTTCATACTGATTTGAAGTCATATACAAAAACCTAGAGTATATATGTAATTATGTAATTAAATGTGATATAGATTGCAAAACATATCTAATTTAAAAAAGTATTGACCCTTAGTTCCGCCACTGGGTGGCAGAGTGGTGTTCCCTACATATTTGCCTTCTCCTCGGATGATTTGCTATGTTTGTATAAGGATAGAAGAATTGACAACAAGAAAAAGGAGTTGATTCACGGTATCGTATTAACTGTTTGTTGGAATATTTGGAAGGAAAGAAACGCCATGGATTTTAATGGAGAAGAACCTTCTATGAGCAAGGTGAACAAGGAGATAAAATGTTAGAGTAGGATTTGGTTTAATAATAGATGTAAAAATCCTATAGAATAAATTGTTGTATGGTGTAGTTTTGGATGTCTTGTTTGGTGGCCTTTCTTTAGCTCCTTGCTAGAGAAATGGCTTAGTGAATAAATGCTGCCGTTTATTAAATAAAGTTAGTAAGTAGTTGCTTTCAAAAATTCATTTAAGACAATGTCTATATTAGTATTTGTCATATTTAAAAAATAAAATAAATATAACAATCTTGGTCATACAATATTCATGTGCAAACACAGGGTACTTAAGTTGTTATGGAATAATATTTTATAGTAGTCAAGATTCGGACAATCATAACATGTCTACTAGTACTTAGTTTGTTGTACTTCATTCCTTAATTCTAGTGTTTGTTCATTCATCCCATGAAATCTTTCATCTCTAATTATGATAAATTTTGAGACCAAGTTTCTAGGTATTTTGTAATGGAATAATATTTTATTATGTAAAAGAAACAATTTTCAATTTCCTTTTTGAACTTTGCTAATTAATGTGTATGTATTTGATCAAATTTCATAATATTAATTTATATGATTTTATATCGTATACTTATTACTTCTAAATCAAAAATTGAACGTCAAAATAATCCTTCTTTTAAATGCAAAAAGAATATATTATGATAAACTCATAGGTCAGTTTCATTTGTATTTAAATCATGTGCATATGGCTCAGGGGCGGACCTGTAATAGGCCCAGGGGGTTTCCAGGGACCCCCTCAATTTCATACGTAAAGTGAAAATTATGTGAATTGTTTTTAAATTAATTTTTTTTTGTGATTAGGTGCTATTAAATAATTACTTTTGTAAAATATAGCAAATCAATCTATCAGTCTAGTGGTAGTATTGTGCGTGGTACTTGGAAAAGACGTGAGTTTGATTCTTGTGCTCTTCTTTTTGCATTTTCCCCACATTTTTTTATTAACTTTAATCTTGCGGGTAACACAAGTTTTTTCCAATTTTTTTTTTAAATTAATATCAGGGAGGAGACTAAATGAGAGGTTTCCACTTTTATTTATTTATTGATTTTAGTGTGTTTCGGACAAATGTGTAAATCTTTGACCATTATTTCATTTTCATCTTTTAATTAATTTCATTTTAGACCTCTTCTTTTTATATACATTGATCCTAACCCTTTTATAATGAATTATTACAATATACAGAAATGTAGATTTTTTTTAATCAGAAAACATTTTGACATATTATATATTTTTTCACATGATACGTTTTCTTTTCTCTTCATTTTAGCCATTTTACTTTTTTTTTGCTATTGTATCGTTGTCAATATTACAGTATATAAGTTTTTATCAAATCATATACAGTTTTTTTAATCTTTTTTTTTCTTTACCCGCAATGTCGTCTATGATATTTTTTTTATTGAAATCTTCCATCATCCTCATTTTTTCTAGGAAAAATGGATACTAATAATCCTAACTATTCCCTATTGGCAAAAAATAATCATACCTTCATTTTTGTACCAGAACAGTCTTATAAATGTACCATGTTTTTTCTAATAATCTTTTATGTTAAAAAACTAATTCCGTTAGTAAATGCTGACGTGGAGGACTAGTATGTAAAATTTTAAAGTGGAGGGACTGTTTTGTAATTTATTTAAAATGTAATAAAAATAATGTAATAATACCCATTTAGGGTTTCCTTCTTTTTGGTATCATCACCAGCCAACTAGCATCGAGAGCAGCCAAGGGGATCTCCCCGTTTTTTTTTTCTTCCTCGTCCGGCGTCGAAGTTCTGGTGACGCACGGCGGCGCCACGGTGGCCCGAAGGCTACCTCTCCTCCTTCCTTTCTGTTCGCAAACGATGGCAGCCCCCCACTCGAGCTCGCGATTCCTGTGCGTAACAAGGGCGGCGGCAACGGCGGTTTAGGGTTCCGCCCCTGTGCGGCGGACGGCAACCCTTCCCGGTCGTGTTTGTTTTCCATTTCGATTAACTCCGCCAGTAGTGGTTAAGATTTCGGCGGCGGCTGCGACTACCG